>JAOPHQ010000568.1:297500-460000 GCA_030340625.1 Merluccius polli
TCTAACAAAGTACTGTGTTCACATGGTGATGTGAACACAGATAATTCGTATTGCAATGTTTAAGTGCTGAAATAATTTGAGAGAGAGAGAGAGAGAGAGAGAGACCAGTTTGTAGTCCTGTATGAAATGTATTTATTTTCACTTTAATTTTCATTGAGTCATCCAATAGAGATGGTTGGCACATACAGGGTTTTTATGCAAATGAGCTGTCATGGGTGACATGATATCTTAAGCCTAAAGAACACAGATGCAAAATGATGTCGAATTTTGCGTCCAAAATACACTTCAGCCCTATAAGAAGCAAGCAAAGAAGACAGCCAGGCTCCATTCGCGGTCCATGTGCTTTACTTCATTAAAACAATATGATTATATTTCGTTTTTGGCTCACGCTAAACATGTGAACCCAAATTCACACTCTGTGTGCTTTGGGCTTAAAGTAGTCTGGCTTACCAGATGTAGGTTGTTGGTATAAGCCTGCCCAAGCCTGCCATTGGGCGACTGTAGTAGTTGCCCAGAATGATGATGAGTAGAGCCAGACCTTTCTCCAGCACTGGCACAGCGCTAAAATGAAGTGTGGAGATAGATCTGGCTATGCGAGACTAGGCTTAAAGGTACTCTGTGTAAGAAACAGAAATCCCTTCTCATGACTGGACCCTTCGGCCGTAAGTGAACTGCAGCCTGCTCGAGCTCGCGCATCGAGAGCATTGGAAATACAAAGTAGCTACACAATACAAACTAATAATCAGTGGCGGATATTCATGGGAGCTAGGCTTAATCAAAAAGATCAGAACAAAATAAACTGTAATCATAAGAAAATCATTATTTTTGTCTCTGTGTCGGCTGAATTTATCTTCCTTTGTAGAAATGTATCAAGCGATGAAACAGTGCCCCTCTATGGTTCGCGGGCAGTATAAAAAAGCCGACAACTTTTTCAGAAATCGCAGACTAAAGCCCTAGCTTGGAGGCAAATCATAGCGCGCTCCCGTGAGGGATGATCGCGTCGTGTCAACTGCTCCAGGCGCAATCTGAGATGCTGGGCGATGCCTCGCAGAGGCTCAGGAGATATCTGGACCTGTCTGGGAGTCCAACTCCTGTCGTGTGAAAGGTGTTGCGACCGGCAATGACAGCAGCGAGAGCCAATGAGAGCACAAGACATGGGCGAGAGGAAAACAAGGGTGCAATAATATAACACAATAATATAGTTTCTATCAGAATAAATTGGCATACGTATAGTTTCTATCAGAATAAATTGGCATACACACAAGCTTTTTGGTTATTTGTAACAAAAACAAAGCACAGACATGTCCCCTCTAACTCGTCTCCCCAACCATTCTCACCTCTATATTCGGTTCTTTGTCTTCCTTGATTTTTCGCTCAAAGCGCACAAACAACGCAAAATATGTGAGAAGCTTGTTTTTGTGACTAAACATAGTTTGTCTGTGATTCCTCCCCTCTTGTAATGTGTGACCCCCTGTCGCCGATCAGTCAAGTAGTGTGAAACCCACAACGACTCCGGTTTGATATTATCCAGCCCGACTCGCGTAGTGTGGGGGGGCACTGTGGCTGAGATTGGTGATTACGCTGGCAACAGCCAATGTGATTTGAGGTCAAGAACGGCCAATGGGGTTTGAGGTCAAAAACGGCTGATGGGATGTAAAGTCAAGAGGCAGAAAAGTGGAATGAACTGGAAGTGCGTTCACTGTTTACAAAAACAACAACTGCTTCAGTGTGAGTTGCCGTGTTCCTGCGAGATTTGGAGAGTTTTTAGAGAAGGCGTGGATAACGCATCTTCTCCCTCAAACTGCCTTGGTGGAAAAGGGCAGTCGCCTAGTGTGGACCACCAACCTGAAGGCAAGTCAAGACTGAACGATAAGACCAGTCGTGTAGTATGGACTGCTGAAGTCTGCCCTGACATTATAAGTCACCAAGTGGGTAGGAAGCCCACACATTATTAGAAAATTAACCAATAAGCTTCAAGCTCAAATTTGACTGAACAGCCAGGCCACCAGGCCACCAGATTGTGTTGGCTTCAGACCACTCATCTTGGAGCAACGGCTAGACTATTTTTAGACAATTAGCTATTTTTTCTGCCGTCGCTTGCGGCTTCCTCACTCATATCGACCAGGAACCGCTACTGCTAATAATATGAAATAACTACACAATAATATGAACTGGCTAAATCTAGCTCTTCTTTATATACTAGGGCACTCAGGAGCGCGCTTAAAAGTCACTTTCTTCCTTTCTCCCAGCAAAGCCATCCTGGGTTATATATAATTGAAGTCAGCCCACAGGCTGTTCTAGGCAACAGTGAGAGTCAGGAAGGTCTCATTCTATTAAGTGAAATGACATATATTCATATTGGCAAATTAAAGCGTATAGAATCCTACACATCATCCCTTTAACACACTTCGGCTTTTCCGCCTATTTTGCCTGCCTTACTTGTATCTTAAATAGTATACTATATCGTGTTCACTATATAGGGATTAGGGAATGAGTGAACAAGTGAAGGACTTCGACAAGGACAAGGACAAGGACAGTCGGAGGGAGAGAGTTGAAAGACGGCAGAGAGGAAGAGACACGGAAGGACAGACAAATAGAATGGAACATACGCTCTGAAATTCAGCCAGACTCAGAGATAGGAAGTGAGAGGACAATACTCAAAGCGAAAGCAGCAGCAAGACAAAAAGAAAAGCAATCATCTATATCCTGGCTGTAGAAATGATCACAGAAGGAGATGAAAGAAGGGGGGGGGGGAAAGATGGAAATAGGCTGTTCAGAAGGAAAAAGGCAGGTGGGAAATTGGGGCTTTTTGTGCATCTTCATCTTCTCTACTTTCGCACACACACACACACACACACACACGCACACAGAAGATGCATTTGTAAGTTGCGTGCACAAACGTACACACACATCCACACACACACAGCCACATGCACAAGACATGCAAACACATAGATGAAACACACACACATACACACACACGCACACACACTCAGAAGGCGCAGGTCTTTGATAAGCAGTGTGGACGCCTACTTAACTGCTTGACTTTCATTTCTGGTGCTTTGGACACGAAGCGCCGGGCCCGCCTCCTTGATCTGCCCCCACGGTGTTAAATATTACATGTGCATTCATATTTAACACCGCCAAACCCTCCGCCAACAAGATGGAGAGCCAGATAATACACACGGCCAGGATCTTCTTGAACTGTAATTGCCCAGAGTTAATCTCTCTCTCTCTCTTTCTCTCTCTACCTCACTCTCTTCTTTCTCGCTCTGTCTTCCTCCCTCAACCAGGTTTTCTGTTTATGTACAGCGGCCTTTTGTTTTATATGTGTAATTGTGTCAAAGCTGTTATGTCCCATGTTTCTCTCTCTCTCTCTAGTTACAGTACATCTCTTCTTTCTCAGCGACTCCTCTCTCTCTCTCTCTCTCTCTCTCTCTCTCTCTCTCTCTCTCTCTCTCTCTCTCTCTCTCTCTCTCTCCCCTTTTTCTCCCTTATATTAAGTTTAGACAGGTGTTCAGCTGTTCTGCTACTATACTGTACACTGTGGTTCACAGTTGTGGGCGTTTTCGTTTTGCTGTGCACAGTAGATTCCTTTTCTAACTTATGCAAAATCCCAAACTGGCATTTTCTTTAGAAGAAAGTCAAAAATGTGTGTCTAATCTCATTATGTAGTTTACAACTAACTATAGAGGAGCTCCGCAAGGAGGAAGAGAAGAAAGAAGATAAGGAAACAAAATTGTAGTTGCAGAAGAATCAAGGGAATAGACAGAAACATAGATTCAGGATGCTGACAAAACTGCAGTGAGCGAGTGAGCGCAGAAGGAGAAAACGGAGAGAGAGAGAGAATTATTAAACCGAGAGGGGAATGCCTTCGGGATCCGACCGCGGATATTTGTTTAATTTTATGGGTTGCCGGGGGCAACACTTCCTGTTTAAATACCCTTAAGTGATGGTTTGGGTCATTATACATATGCAATAAAGGTTAAATTAAACCTCTGACACTTGAAAAAAGGCATTTCCATTTAAACGGGTAATACATTACATATACAACACATATTTTATGGATTCTTAGGATGCTAAATATTCCTATTCATACCTTGTTCTTTGCCTAAGTAAGTCACTACATAGCCCTGCAAATAACCTGTTTTGTGTCTACTGACTGCAGTGACCAACAGCATTACGAGGAATTTCTATCGATATGTATATAAAAACCTATCATTTAAGACAATAAACGATATCCCTCTGAATAACATTAACTGGGCCCATTACCACTGCACCACTCACTTAAGGAACACAATGATCCAAATGCACAGTTCATTTAAAAGCAAAGAGGGCATGTTGCGGCTAAATAGATGAATTATCACCACATTGTGATGGTGCTGCGCTCTGACACACAGAGCCAGAACGCATTGCGTATTCATCTCTAATCCGGGGCACTAGTCTCCTCGTGTGGCTGTTTTATGTATTAATCATGACGTGGAAAATGCGGTGGAGATACTGATGAATTCATAATGTCCCCGGTTTCAGTTGATGGCGTTGCTGTGTGTTTCCATTGGCTGTTCCCCTGCTAAGGTGGAGGGACGGAAGCCATGTCTCCTCTTGTCTTGTGTTTGTGTCTCTTTGTCTTTACCTGTGTCTCAGTGTTAAGGTTTTTTAACTGGATGGTGGTACTGAGGTGTAAAAGCGGAGGAAGGAGCCACAGCAAAACAAAAGGAATGTGTGCATATATGTTTAATTCAGTAGCAAAACTAAATGATGTACATGATTACCATTAAACTCGTGTGCAGCCACCTCCTACACGTTCCCCCTGAAGACCCAAAACAATAATACACACAGCCCAGTATATGTACACCCTGGTTCAGAATATTAACAATAAAAAAGGGGAGGGGGGGGGGTTATAAGATAACATTAAAGTTTGCCCTTGCTATCGTATTTAGGCTTGCTACACTGTAAACCTGTTCTGCATGTAAAACACATGTCATTTACAGACAGGCTAACAATACAATACAATACGATACACCCCACTGTGTACATCCAGGGCTTAGCCCAGAGGGGGGTCTGGGTAGCCTAGAACTCTAGACACCCCCTAGCGGCAGCAAATTTATTTGGCAGCTAGTGTAGGTCTAGCAAAGCTCCGTCCGCTTTTTGGTGCTGGAAACACCAAGTGTGTCTTGTATGTCTGACCAATCACAGCCTGAGGGGCGGAGTCGAAAGCCGGGCTACCTAATGACGACAGAAATGCGACGGTTCTGTGTTAGAGGTAAACAATGGCTGCTGCTGCTGGCGAACGGCTGTCTTTCCACTCGGCTTTGGCCGCGACTCTTCAAGACTTGAAGTTAACATTTTATTTGAGAAAAGAACAAAGAACGGCACTGAAGTCTTTCCTCGAAAATAAATATGTATTCGGAGTTTTGATTAATTACGTAGTCAGAGCCGTCGCTCTGACTACGTCACCTTCTTCGTTGCTCTGATTGGTTGTAGCGCTATCCTATTGCGTGCAGAGGGAACTTGAAAGACAACCGTTTATCCCGCCCACACTGCCAATGGAGCTGAGCCAGACCTTACATCTTTCTGATGTAGGTCTGGCTTGCCAGGCTAGGGTCTGGGGGTTCTCCCCCCGAAAATTTTGAATTTCTAAGATTCGATTTCCTGCATTCTAGTCCATTTTAGGGTGACCTGCTGGACATTTGCAAATCCTAAATCCCTTCTAATTCATAGCCTACATTTTCAGTTGCAGGGCCTATAATGTTTAGAATGTATATGAATCTATCTGTTGGCGGCCATGACTATTTATTATACAGTCTATGGTTGGCGGAATTCTATTGTTCTTGTTGTGGCGGGTTGAAATAGTCTGAGGGAAATTAAGGTTTTTGTTGTTGACAATTATTTGCCCAGTAATAAGGCTTAATGTAATGTGTAGGGAACATGGTGTCAGGGTTGTCATAACTTCAAAAGCTTAAAAAAGATCCGGGGCTTTTCAAGTGAGATTCGGGGCTTCCGCCCCGAAAGCCACCCCCTCGCTCCGCCCCTGATACACCCCTTCCCTTAGTTGAACTTGATCAGTCCAATAACCACTGATTAAACCCCCAGGAGGGACTGTGTGCTGTTCTCTCACACTAAACTGTTCAGTTCAAAGTATTATACAATATAACCAAAACATATAATTGTTTTCCATAGCATGCCAGCGAACACCAGTATTGAAATTTATGAGCAAAATACTTCCTTTTGTACTGACCACTTTTCTTATAATTACATTATATTAATATTTGTCCCCCCCACACACCGTGGGAAAATCTTGATGCTAGCTTCATTGCATAGGATGTTAGGTCATATCTGACGCAAGTTTCCTGGACCTTCATAACAACACTTGGACAAAACATCAACAATATTTTCTGGTTTTAATAAGGTCATGTCAAAAATATTCTGGTGTTAAGTTGCCTTGGTTCAGAATAGGGGTGCGGCCGAGTACTCCAGTAATCGACTGCTCGCTGGCAGTGTCAAAATCAATTAGAAAACTTTTTTTTTTACGCTATTTTGGACAGAAACAAACCGTGAGGAGAGCCAACAGTAGTGAAACACATTTGGACAAACTAACTGGTAATCGTTTAGAGAAAATCAGAAATATTCCCACCCCTAGTTCAGAAATGTTCAAACAAAATTATATAGCTATAACCAGGGGTTAAATTGGGATTTGTTATGTGGGGGGGCTCTACCTAGGGGGGTCCGGGGGTATGTGCCCCCGGGAGAAAATTTTGAAAAATAAACCATTAAATGGCACTTTCTGGAGAGTTTTGTGCAAAGAAATGGAGAAATTGAGTCTTACATGATATGTGCAAAACTAGAAGGTTTAGCGCCTATTGTGCATTGTTTTAGCATCAACAGGTATTAGGGCATGTAGCATTTACATTAGGCTACTGTTAATCAGCCATCACTTGATTACACATTATAACCTTGTTATGAATATTAATATTCATATAAAATAGAGGAAGCACTAAAATACAATACAAAGTGGTGTGTCTTATTCTTAGGCTTTAGATTTACAATTGGATACTGGTTTGGAGTCACTGGGTCACATGGCATGGAAGCTATTGAAAGAACAGTATCATTTCTGAATATTAATATTAATATAAAATAGAGGAAGCACTAAAATACAATACAAAGTGGTGTGTCTTATTCTTAGGCTTTAGTTGTACAATTGGATACCGGTTTGGAGTCACTGGGTCACATGGCATGGAAGCTATTGAAAGAACAGTATCATTTCTGAATATTAATATTCATATAAAATAGAAGAAGCACTAAAATACCATGAAAAGTGGTGTGTCTTATTCTTAGGGTTTACTTTTACAATTGGATACTGGTTTGGAGTCACTGGGTCACATGGCATGGAAGCTATTGAAAGAAATATGATAATTCCTGCATATTGTGGCGACCGGTGCGGGAGGAATGAGACAGGAGGCCAGGGTTACATGTTTACGCAACTCCCGTGCCCCATACACCGCACGACCCCGGGAGTTGCCTTTATTTGTACACCACCACACAGACAGAATCACGGCACACCTGACGAACACCACTAGCACTCTCACTCACGGTCCAACCCCTACCCGAGATGCATCCCCCAGAACCCCTTGCGCAAGAAGGCCCCCATAGGGGGCATGGCCGTGATCGCCACACAGCTCCCCCCTGAGGGGTCAGTCGTCCCCGACAACCCCCTCACCCGACACATAGTCCCTCAATTGTTCCTCGAGCCGGCGGCGTCGGCTAGGCCGCTGGGGCGAAGTCCAGGCCTGGAACCCTCCTCTCCGTCCTCTTCCTGCTCGCAGTAGTCCGCCCGTCGGACGTGAGATCGGGAGGCACCGGTCGTCTGCAGGCTGGTTTGGTCGGAACGCTCTCGTTCCGCCCGCTCCGTCTCGTCCTCGCAGCACCGAGGTTCGTGGCCTGGAGGTCCCGCAGGCTGCGGGAAAGTGGTGTGTCTTATTCTTCGGGTTTAATAATACAATTAGATACTGGTTTGGAGTCACTGGGTCACATGACATGGAAACTATTGCAAAACTGCAAGTATTTTGTATTGATATATTTATATATCAATGATATATTTTATAGTAATTTATTGACGGTCCCTAAATCAGTTTCCAGCGATTCACCGCGAGGCTCTGCGAGGTGCGCGAACCGTTCTCCTGCTGCTATTGCCGGGCAAACCTCCGTGAAGTCGCGGCTGGAACTGGACTGAATATCCGTCGAATATCCAACCTAAAACTAACTTCACCGCGGTAGGCTACTCGTGTTCCGATTGTTCTCATCTCAGCTCCGCTGAGCCAAATAGAAATTCCATTTGAAAAACAACGTTCATTTATTGTCGGAAATATCATATTTTCAAAAGCATTACTTTCATCCAAAGCATTACTTTCATCAAATTTTATGTGACATTTCCAGTACGCAACTGACTGCAGGCAGGCTAGCCCCGGCCCAATTTAACCACTGGCTATAACTGTAGCTACTACTCAAGTCCCTAGAGGTTGCTAATGGGAAAACATACATAGTACAGGTTTAAGTCTACGTTGTAACTAAGTTGGTGAATTTAATTATAATAATTATTTAATGATAGCCTGCATTTGAACATGCATTAGACTGGTGCAACAGGCAGCAGGGTCCTGTCCCTCTACTGCGTCTTGCAAGAGGTGGAACCCAACAGCTAGGAGACCCTCTGTGCTTGTATGCTAATGACTTGTCTTAGGATGGAGAGGGCATATTTGTATTATTAAGTTGCAGATGGCCAACATCCTTATACACAGGACAGCATTTAAAGAATACAGGAAAACTGTTGAACACGTCCTCCGCGCCTCAACCTCCTCGTCCGTCCTGACCCCCACCCAAAAGGTGAAAAGATTAGCAAACAGACGTGCTGGACAGAGAGAGATGAAAATGAAAGAAATGAATAGAAAAAATATAGTTTCTGTTAATGAAATAACACATTTTGTTATGTATGTCTTATGTGGTGGATGAGGTGTCATATTCACATACACACTCACAATTTGAAGCACGTTGGGTGCCTTGAAAAAATAACTAGATAAATGCAATTCATTCTTATTATTGTTTTGTTAAATTGTATTGTATTGTGTGTGTGTGTGTGTGTGTGTGTGTGTGTGTGTTACTCATGTGCTGCCCTGGGAATCGGCAGCCCATGGAGCCAGCCTCCTGTAGACAGGAGCCCAGGGTGCTTTTATATATCCAACTGGATGGATTTACACGGCTTAGGCTGTGTGTGTGTGTGTGTGTGTGTGTGTGTGTGTGTACTCTAAATGATGTCCTGGAGGGGGCCCATCAGAAACACCCCTCTCCCAAGCCGCCGAGGGAGGAGATCCATGGTCAGTGGGGTGGTGGTGGAGGGTGTGTGGCTTTGAATTGGTGATAAAGACACTCTGCTGCTGTCATATGCTGCCGGTGCTGGAATGACCCACAGGCGCCAAGCCAAAAGGGGGACTGACGGGCCTGTATATGTGCACAATTACACAAAACATTTCACAATCTCTGGCGCCGCTCACAGACACAAACACACATGCGATGACTGAGGGAGGACGACTAAAAGAGGAAAAAACATTGTAATTAAAATGGTACCATGAGGACATTTATCTTCATGAAGCGTGCTTCCCAAGATGTGTGCTTTACTGTGCTGGACCAGAATGCCATTTGGCTTCGCTTTTCCAGTTATGATTATCTTCTTTTCTCTTTTTTGTGAATGGCACCTCTCCAGTAACCAGTGTTGACTGATGGCTATTACTACACAGAGCAGTAATGTTGACAGTTCAACCGGGCAGCAAATCATTACTCCATCACTCTGGCATGGCCCTAATCGCCCTGTCACATTTCCCTCGTCTTGGCCAGTTTAAACGCAAGCGTCAGTTTATTGACATCATTTATATGGATAAAGAGTCCTTACACAGTTACCTCTTGGCTTGTGTGTGACTCAACATATCATATGCACAAACACACACACACATGCACACACTCACCTTTAATACCCCATTAGCACCCTGCCAAGTCTTTGAATTATTCATGAATCATGACACATTCATGCTGTAGGTTAGGGTTTCTCAACGGGGGCGGTCGTGGAATGGAGGGGGGCTTTGACAAAAAAACTTAAAATGGGGGCATTAAGAGTTAAAAGGGGGGATAAAATCCTGGTATTTATCACATTACATGCAGCGAATAATCTCTGTTTTGAGTTAAATGTTTTGAGTTGAAAGTGCGACGCAGCAAAGGCCATGATTGGATAAACATTAATGGAACATATTTCTAGCTTCTTATTGGCTGAGCTTGTCAGCCCAGCCATAGCAGTAGTTCCATACCCACATTTTCGGGAGTCGATCTAACAATCTGATTTAAGCAATTTGAAAATAAAACAATCGGTTGGTTTGAGTTTTTATTATTATTGTCATCTTGTTGAAAACAGGTAGCCTGGCTCCGCCCGCCTCCGTACTTCCGCTCAATTTTCATTTCACTTCAGTACTAAGGTCTGGCGATGCTACTATGTTAGAACGATTTCTTTTCCCTCAAATGTGCCTTCCAATCAGCGAACAGGAGGCGCGGCCTGAGAACAGTGACGTAGAGGTTGTGCGCGAATTTCAGTTATTGAGCGGAAGTACGGAGGCGGGCGGAACCAGGCTAATGCTAATGCTCACTGCATCTGCCGTTTGTATACTGCGCGCAACGTGGTTTTTGGCGCATGAAATACGTCACGACCAAACGTTAGCGATTGGTTAAGGCAGATCCAGAGTGGCACTGGGCAGAGCCAATAGGTTTTAAACTTCAACAGCACCCGCCTTCAAGTGAGAAATCGTTTGTCTCTACAGCACTGCTAAACCTTTAGTATGAATGAAATGAGTACGAAGGTCTAGTTAGGACTAGGCTAGAAAACAGGTAGGTTGGCTATGATCTGTCGTTGCAGAGAAAGTTCCCGTTTCGCAATGTTTCTCTGCAGCAAACTATCAACAGTGAGATCAGTGTCAAACAATAAAGCTTGAATTGAATAAACATCCCATTGCTACAGTAGTACGCAAAATGTCCCCCCTTACGAATACAACATTTAAATAAAACACAAAACTCCATATACCCATAGACTATCGGTCTCCATTTACTGTAATATGGGTGGGGGGTGATGGACCGCCAAAGTTAACCCTGAAGGAGCGATGATGGAAAAAAGATTGAGAACCCCTGCTGTAATGAATGAAGAGACGGGGGGGGGGGGGAAAAAATAGAAGAAGAGTGGATGTAGAGTGGAGAAAAAGGAAAAGCAGGGCAGGGCAGAATTAATATAAGAGAATAAGAGAAGAAAAGGAGGGAAAAACAGTGGAGGAGAGGCTGTGAGTGTTTTGGTAACTGAACAAGGAGTGTGTGTGTGTGTGTGTGTGTGTGTGTGTGTGTGTGTGTGTGTGTGTGTGTGTGTGTGTGTGTGTGTGTGTGTGTGTGTGTGTGTGTGTGTGTGTGTGTGTGTGTGTGTGTGTGTGTGTGTGGGCAGATGGCAAAGAAGACAAACTGTGGTTTAGATGATGGAAGGCGAGCAGGAAGAACAAGCGAATCAGCAGAGGGAACCAGCAGAGCAGGAAGTGGCTGGAGTGAATGTGTGCGAAGAAGGTGGGGACATGGAGACGGATAGACAGACAGACATGCATACATAGAGAGAGAGAGAATTAAATAAACAAAGAGGTCCCGAGAGGAAGGGACGTGGATCTGTGAGGAGATGGAGATTAATGAGAGGAGATGTTGTACGGCAACAGGAGAGCTGGTTTGTTCCTGCACAAGACAGGTAGTCAGATCAGACGTCCCCGGGAGCGGACGAACACACACTGACATGTTCAACAGCGCATAAATTGCCGCAAATTAGCTAAGCTTTCATTTAACATATGCCCATTTATACTGTGGGAGAGGAGGGTAGAGAAATAGAGAGAGAGACCACCACAGCATAATTAGAGCGAGAACGAGAGAGAGGGGGAGACAGGGGGAGGTATGGAAAGAATAAGGAAGGTGGAGGACAGGGGGAAGAAAAATTCCTCCCTTGTTTTTTCTTCGTTTTCTCTCCCCTGGCTTCCATACAACCCCGCCTCCCATGTTAAATGTAAGCTAGCCTGAGGACCTGTGTCTAAACGCGGTCCTGTCTGAATATTTATTTGCTTGATTTGCATATTCCACAGATGGCAAAAACAGATGCTCATTACGGCAAGTGTCAATTTTCCTGAATTTGCTTTCATGACAAAACAAATAAAGCTATACAGGACGATGGAGGGATTCAAATTCCCTTGGTGTGTTTCAGTGGCGGTGGATTTTGTTTGTGTATAATCAAGTGTGCATATATGTGCATTTTTGCTCAAAGGCTGTTTAAAAAACACATTGAAGAGAGTCTGTGTGTGACTGTGTTTCATATGGTTTTCTTGTACAATATTTAAAGAACACACTTTTTAACAAGCAATTGCATAAACATGTGTTTTTTATTTCTTGTGAAAAGCCTATTGGGTAAAATAATACATATTCAAAAATATAATTTGGGACAGAATTAATTTTTCCGCCTGAAGCAGTAATCAGAGCCGTTTCTAGCTATATGCCCCCCCCCCCCCCCCCCCCGCCCCCGTCGGCCCTAGGTCCGGGTGGGTTATGATCGCGCACGCACCCCCCCCCCCCCCGTCGGCCGTGACAAAATAGGGGCCTCAAAATTGTATCTCGCCTAGGGCCCCCAAACAGCTAGAAACGGTACTGGCAGTAATTGTTTGGCACATTTAGTTTCTTGTTATTTTTATGACTCATACTTAGGCCTATGTATCTTGTTTTCACATAATGTCTTGTCTTGTTAAAGGGGACCTATTTCACCACCAGGTGTGAGTGTGATTAGCCATTACAAGCCATTTCAAAATCTACCCTCTACGTGACCTCACAAGTGGGAGTGTCCACCCAGATGTGTGATGGATAGATCAGCCTATCAGTTGGTACAGTCCACTGGGTAGGCTGTTACAGGCTGATCTATCTGTCTATCACATCTGGGTGGACACTCCCACGTGTGATGATGTCACTGTAGGGTAGATTTTGAAATGGCTTGTAATGGCTAATCACACTCACACCTGGTGGTGAAATAGGTCCCCTTTAATGTAATATATGTTATCTGTGTTTATTTTATGTAATACATTTATTTGAATTAAATCGTTTTTAAATATATATGTTGACATTTATTTGACATATGTTTACAAGCAAACCATTACATAATCACCAATGTGCAACCTATAACTAGTGAAAATAAATAATAAATAATTAGTGAAAATATGTGATTACCTCATCTAATGATAATTCATATAGAAAAAGGCTTATGAGGACATTTCGGAACAATCATCAATGACATTTTGTTAACAATGACTTAGACGAAGGCTTCAGGATGAAACAAATAATTATACAAAAACAATGAGGCAATTAGACATCTATGGTTTAAAGTGCTTTGCATTTTCTGAACAGTTAATGATGAAGTAAAATATAGAAATTCATCAGTATTATGATTATGTGTGGTGGATACTTGGAAACTAAACACACTGCTGCAGTGCACACAGGTATAGGGGGGCCATTAGACAGACACACACACACACACACACACAGTGCTGCATACACAACCACACAAACAACAAAATAAGCTGTTTTAACTCGTCTCTCAGTAGCTTTTTCTTTGTGCCTTCACACAAATAGAAATGGCAGAACAATGCATTTCTTGGCGCCTCACACTATTGTTTGTTGATGCACCAGTTCTTAAATGTGATTTTATGCTCTCACTGTCTAATCATCTGTACCTTTTATGTTTGTCTCTTTCTGGTTGTCGTTTATATTGTGTCTCTCACAGTCTGTTGTGAGACACATCCTCATCTCGAATCCATTTGACCTTCTTCTCCTCTTGGTTCTCATCCTCTTATACGTAATATAATACGAAAAAGTAGCTACTATTTTAGCAGTTTGGGATTGATTCTCATTTCCCCCACAATGCATTGCATGACATCACGTCAGGGAGACGACAGACCAAAGCCCGCCTTGAGACCATTGAGAGAGACGAGTAGAGACAGACTAGTAAGAGATTGTTCAGCAGATTATACAGATAAATCAATCTATCAACAGTATTTGCAGTAGTTGATGTACTCGTCGCATTGCTGCTCAAAGGTGTACCGCCCCGTAAAGCGGTGCCGGCGTCTGTGTCACTGTCAGCGTCACCCGTGCTGCTTTGTTGTCTTCCGATATCTTCTCCGTGAGCGACAGTACGTCGACCAATGGGATGAGCGTATTCTGTATCGTCATACTCGTGTGTGAATATGCTGTCAGCTCATTGGTCACAGACCAGGACAGGGCCCGGGAACAACTTTACCGTACATGTCCATATAACGCGCCCTGTTATTCATTTCCCATTGGCATTTTACTATATGACTATGTTTTGACTCTCACAGTAATACGGGACAAAGTGCGTCCCTTTTCAGCTCAATACGGGACGGCTGCTTTTGTTTCTAAATACGGACGAGTCCGTGTTTCAAGGGACGGTTGCACTGCACTATGCACTGCTGTCCATAGACCGCTCCAGCGCTCGTTGCTGCATTTCTAAATGGTAGCTAGCAACTCACCAGGACACTTCACCAACATTGTGGGTCTTGCCACAATTAAAGAGAAATAAGAAATAAAGCCTTCGCCGTTGCATGTTGTTATTGAGATATTAATTTTCTAACGAAGACGCCATAGTTCTTCAAGGCTGAGGCTTCCTTCCACCACGTCTCCCTCACGTGACGTCATCGCCGATTTGCGTTAAAAAGAACTGTTACTACCAAAAACGACAAAAACTAGACTTTAACACCATTTTGGAGACATTTCTAAGTTTATATACATATCTTGAGTGCTTTATGTACCCATTAATCGACAGTGGTGTTTAACCTGCACCACGGCCTTTAACTTTTCATTCATTTTCTGTGTGTGCCTCTCTCACATTTTCAAATACATGTCAGCCTCCCTAGCTCTTTCTTTAGGTTTTTTCTTCTGCATATCACCTCTCCATCTTCCCCATTTTTCTGAACTCCACCTCTCCCCCTGCGCTCATTTGTTCACATCACTTCACTTATCTCTCCTCCTTTTCCCTCACATACAATCCTCTCTCGTTTTCATCTATGTAAATCTCTCTGTCTGTCTCCTCCTCATTCTACATTTTCTTTAGCACCCCCCCCCCCCCCCCACACACACACACACACACACACACACACACACACAGAATGATGAAAAGTTCTTTAGAAATAGTGTGCTATTACATCACACCGGTTGATGTACAACTACGTGTCTGTGCGTGCATGCTTGTTATTGTTGCCCATCTGCTTGCCCTCTGCCCCCTTCACCACCTCCTCTTGTATCCGCTTCCTCCTTTTCCCACCGATGGCCATGCTTTGCTGTTTTGTATTTTCAACTTTTGCAGTGTGGAGCATTGGGTTGGAAACATGACACCCAGTAACTGGTGCATCACACCTATGGGTTCATTGTCACAACAGCCAGGTATCGAGAGCGAGGAGGGATCTCTGAGGAGCTAGGAGTGAGGATACACAAGAGCAGCCTTCCCGTAACGCTGCACAATTGAACGGCATGTTGCTAATAACTCCACCCTTAACATCTGGCAAATTTGAATGAGATGGCAGCGAAAACAGTAATAGTAAAAAAACAATAATAATAATAATAATAGTAATAATAATAGTAGTAATAATAATAATAATAATAATAATAATAATAATAATAATAACTTTATGTATATAGCACTTTTCAAAGTGAAGTTATAAAGTGCTTTCCATAAAAATAAAAAAAGGAAGAGTAACAGTTACAATAAAAACCCAACCAGGGAAAGCAAGTAATAAATATAAGAGGCAAAAAGATAAATGTGTCTAAATGGAGTCATGAAGACGCGGGGTGGGGGCTACTGTTTGTGTCAGTGTGAATATAATGCAGGTATAAAGGGTATAATGGGTATCATGGGTACAGGCGCTGGCAGCAGATCCAGCTGTGCCGCTGTCATCATAAACAGACATTGCTTTGGCTTCACATGATGCTTCAGAGGAAAGTATGTCTCATTTCATGGAAAACATTTCCTCGTTTCCTCTCTCCTCGTATGGTTTCCTTGCGTCTCTCTATGCATCCTCGGTGGGTGGGACTAATACACAAGGAAAGGACGCAAGTGAGGGAAACATGGATGCAACTTAAAAGAAATGAGAAGCACCCCAGGTCTCTTCTCGCTAGTCTTTCTACACCTGGTGTATAATAAGTAACTAATTAACAAGAAACACACATACACAGGCAAGCACAAACGCGCGCGCACACACACACACACACACACACACACACACACACACACACACACACACACACACACACACACACACACACACACACACACACACACACACACACACACACACAATAACCAATCAGCCAATTAACCCACACACAAACACAAACAACCACAGGGTTCATTAAAACAAACACTGTCACAAAAAACAACACAATCACACATCAGATGGTGTGTTGTAACAATATCCAAACCAATCAAATAAAAAATTGGGTTTAGGGATTTCAATATTATCAATTCAGTTATTTAACCCATCTGTTGTTGAACAGATTCATGTCAGTTACATGTTTATAAAAAGAAGGTGTTGTTAGCCCTAAAGAGTTGGGAAAGTCTAATATATTCTAAAAGTTTGAGGAAGCAGAAGAAATCAAACTTTTTTTAATTTCATCTGCTCACTTCTCTTCATTTAAACCATACTGTAATTAAAAAACTAGCTAATATAAAACTTGTTATTTACCTGTACGACGTGTAAGCACATGATATTATTTCATTTCACATAATTTTACATCCTTAAATTATGCACAGTTTAAAATATAAGAAAGCAGTTTTGCTTTTTGCTCATGTCAAATATGTACACAAACCTCTTTGTGCACATTTGAAGCCATTGTTTTGCAGGTGTGTTTCACACACTGCTTATGAGGAATGAAGAGGAACGGTTGAATAAACACATTAGAAACAAACAACCCACCACATTGATTATCTGCCCTTATACCATGACCCGGGCGAATACTCGATTCTGATTGGCTGGAGTTGTGTTGATTTGATGTGTTGTGATGATGAGTTGCCATGTTGTTACTAAGGTCATCTCTATTTACTGGAGTAATAAGGTAACGTTGCCATGTCGTTACTAAGATCGTCTCTATTCACTGGAGTAATAAGGTAACGTTGCCATGTCGTTACTAAGATCGTCTCTATTTACTGGAGTAATAAGGTAACATTACCATGTCGTTACTAAGATCGTCTCTATTTACTGGAGTAATAAGGTAACGTTGCCATGTCGTTACTAAGGTCGTCTCTATTTACTGGAGTAATAAGGTAACGTTACCATGTCGTTACTAAGATCGTCTCTATTTACTGGAGTAATAAGGTAACGTTGCCATGTCGTTACTAAGATTGTCTCTATTTACTGGAGTAATAAGGTAACGTTGCCATGTCGTTACTAAGATCATCTCTATTTACTGGAGTAATAAGGTAACGTCGCCATGTCGTTACTAAGGTCATCTCTATTTACTGGAGTAATAAGGTAACGTTGCCATGTCGTTACTAAGATCGTCTCTATTCACTGGAGTAATAAGGTAACGTTGCCATGTCGTTACTAAGATCGTCTCTATTTACTGGAGTAATAAGGTAACATTACCATGTCGTTACTAAGATCGTCTCTATTTACTGGAGTAATAAGGTAACGTTGCCATGTTGTTACTAAGATCGTCTCTATTTACTGGAGTAATAAGGTAATGTTACCATGTCGTTACTAAGATCGTCTCTATTTACTGGAGTAATAAGGTAACGTCGCCATGTCGTTACTAAGGTCGTCTCTATTTACTGGAGTAATAAGGTAACGTTACCATGTCGTTACTAAGATCGTCTCTATTTACTGGAGTAATAAGGTAACGTTGCCATGTCGTTACTAAGATTGTCTCTATTTACTGGAGTAATAAGGTAACGTTGCCATGTCGTTACTAAGATCATCTCTATTTACTGGAGTAATAAGGTAACGTCGCCATGTCGTTACTAAGGTCGTCTCTATTTACTGGAGTAATAAGGTAACGTTGCCATGTCGTTACTAAGGTCGTCTCTATTTACTGGAGTAATAAGGTAACGTCGCCATGTCGTTACTAAGATCGTCTCTATTTACTGGAGTAATAAGGTAACGTTACCATGTTGTTACTAAGATCGTCTCTATCTACCGGAGTAATAAGGTAACGTTGCCATGTCGTTACTAAGGTCGTCTCTATTTACTGGAGTAATAAGGTAACGTTGCCATGTCGTTACTAAGATCGTCTCTATTTACTGGAGTAATAAGGTAACGTCTGCATTCCAGTTTAATCTCAGGAACACAAAAAGTAGTGCAAGCTAAAAGTTGTAATTTTGAGACAGAATTACCCCATTCAAACACCCTTATATTTTTAATGATTTGCAAGTGGCCATGGTATAAGCGGGATAATCAAAAAAAAAAAACTTTTATTGCGGCGGCAAATACATGCACACAATTCCGTGGATTATCCCTTACTTCAATGCATCTCTACCACGCGGGCTCTAAAAGTGTTACTGGCAGAGAACTTTCATACACTTTTAAGTGGGTTGAAAGTGGGCAGAAGTGTTTCTCTGGGTGTCCTGGGGTCCTCTTCCACCTGTCTGTCTGCAGTGTCAGCAGCACATCTGGAGGGGGCAGGAGACAACATGGCAGCTCATATTGCTCCGGGCGCTCTGACAGTCGGGGGCTAATGACCTGGAAGGATAAACTGTCCCTCTACATATGGGCCTGACCAGCTCTGTGTGCGTGAGTTTGTGTGATTCACGACAGAGTGGATTATCCCGTTTATACCATGGCCACTTGCAAATCATTAAAATATAAGGGTGTTGATTCATATTTTGGGATAATTTGTTTTTAACCTTTAGCTTGCACTACTTTTTGTGTTCCTGGATACAAACGGCAATGACCGGAGAAATATATGGGTCTGACTAATGCCTGGAACGCAATCAGTTAACATGAGATTCATGTGTTAACATTAATGTTTTGTTTAGCACATACATTTTTAGACCAGTGGTAAGACTATTTATGTTACAATAGCTGTGCAGTTATCGAAAGGTAATCAACACCCCTCCAGCCAATCAGAATCGAGTATTCACCCGGGCCATGGTATAAATAGTTATATATTATATGTATATAATTTGGAAGTGTGCAGTATGTGTTTATGTGAATGGCCAAATGTGTGTTTAGGTATTATGTGTGTGTGCATGCATGTGAGTGTGTGCTTGTGAGTATGTATGCACACCTATATGTGTGTGTGTATGAGCACAAGTGTGTGTGTGTGTATGTGTGTGTGTGTATGTGTGTGTGTGTGCGTGCGTGCAGAGAAAGGCCCGGGACCTTGTCACAGGCATTTAGAAGAGTCCCAATGCACGTGGGCCTGTGATGCTCCCTGCTAGCCTAGTAATTAGGACAGGACTTGTTGACCACAAGCACCTTCAGCTGGGCCAACTGACAGAACAAGGGCGCAAGACATCGGACACTACCCAAGTATTTCATTTTTCCTCTGTGGATTAGCTGTTTGAGAGCGAAAGTTTTCCTCTGACCCATTTAAAGAACAATGTAACTTTGCCTAATGTCACAATTAGAGCGTGTGCATTATGAACGCTGCTTTTGATAATGGTTTCCCTGTTAGGTCTGCGTTTTGGTGATTTTTTCTGTTGTTGTAAAATCAGATCAAATGTGCTACAAAAGAGAGTGGGGGAATACACCAGATCATGGATTTGTTTTGTATTTGTTGCTTTATTCTGTAACATGGACTAACATGGACAGAGAGGGAGAGGACTTTTTTTTGGTTTAGTTTCAAATCTTGCTCTCCGCTCTTTTCTGCTCGCTCTCTCTCTCTCTCTCTCTCTCTCTCTCTCTCTCTCTCTCTCTCTCTCTCTCTCTCTCTCTCTCTCTCTCTCTCTCTCTCTCTCTCTTTACAACTCCCAAATCTTACCTACAACACCTTTAAGTCAATGCAGTAAACATGAGGTATTCATATTAATATTAGTTTTTCCCAAAGTACCTGATGTTTCTGAGTGAATTTTTACTTTGACTTAAATATAGTATATTGTATATATAGGTACTATGTCCTCTGCTGGTGTGCCTTGCATTATCTTGACTAATGGAATCCATGGGCAATAAAACAGCATGTATTATATACATTATTAGGGCCCTATATCATGGCTAACATGGTTACTGGCATATCACAAACACATATGTGCAGCAACCCTCGTGACTCCTAACTTACTCCTGTCTTTCTAACGTCCTACAACACCAATGGCCGTCCGTGAAAGAGAGTCATGGCACAAGTGTTTTATGTATCATATTCAATCTCTTCTTTATATGGGGGGGGGGGGGTAAAGAGAGAGGATGAAAGACAGAGAGAGAGATGGGGAGAGAATAGATGGAATAGAAGGAGAAGTAGTAACAGCGAGAGAGAGAGAGAGAGAGAGAGAGGGAGGCATATGCAATAAATGCCTACCCTGTAAATCTGAAGTGTTGTGAAGTGTAGCAAACCAATGACATTGGGTGGCGGAGAAAGCACAACTCCCTGTCTCTGGAGGGGGGGGGGGCAGGGGGGGGGAACCCCATTTGGGAGGAATTATACTGGTGTTTCGTCATCGATCCCTGTGATTGATCCTGTCCTTTGCTGAGCGGCGGTGGCTCCCTCTTGATTTAAAACCAATTATACACAATGAGGACCTGGGAGGAGACTCTGGGCCATGAGGACTAGGGGGTGATGTCACTCGTACACACAGACACGAAGAGAGAGAGAGAGAGAGAGAGAGGTTTGGGGCTGAGAGAGAGGGGGAGTTGAGAGAGATAGATAGGGGATGGTTGAGTTTTGGTTCAGTGAAAACAGGAGGCGTGTCCCGGCGCAAACGTTCCCTGGTGCTATTCTGCACTTTCACAAAACAATTGCGCCACAGACCAGGAAAAACCAAGTCTAAAGTCAGTGGCGCTTATTCAGACGCTATTTTAAGGGCGCATGCTTGGCCATAATCAGGGAGGGGATGCGCGATTGTTGACGGGGGGGGGGGGGTGCGGTCCAAAACTCAAATACAAAATAAAATAAAAAAATAATTACGGCCGGCCGGCTCGGCCTGAAATCGTCCGGCCGTTAGGGAAATCTCCCGAACCTCCCTATGCCAGCCCGTCCCTGGCCATAGTGTAGTGTACAACGTGCATACACTTTGCTTCTCTCATCTACAAGGAAGCAGTTCCCATTTTTGCAAACCATACTGTAGCGACCCTGGTATGTGTACTAGTGAGTGACAGCGCTGTAGTCCAATCACAAGCAGGGTTACTAGGTCCAGCAACATGGGGGCTTGTGATTGGGGGAGGTTGCGCAGTGTGTGTGGGTGTCTTCCTGTGCGAGCTCTGAGTAGTAGTGCGTGAAACGTGGGTGTAGAGCGATACATGTGTGCCTTGTTAAGCTGTTGTAAAGTTTCCGAAGTTCGTGGAATAAAGCCAACCGGCTGTTACACCGGATACCTGCCTCCGCTTCTTTTATGATCGTCACAATACATACAAGCAAAAATATTACCACATATGTGAAAAAATAGACATAAATCTAGCGTACACAGTTACCCAAAATATTCAGGCTAATAGTAATGATGGATCAAATTAACCTGTTTGACCAATAGTCGCAAGACCCATATAAGGACACCAGGATGTAATCGAAAACACACAGAAACACGAAGCGGTGTAACTGAAAGAATATTCGGCATACTGAAAATGCGCTTCAGCTTATTTGACAGAAGAGCTGCATCATCTGTAAGCAGTGCTTGAAGTGGGCCGGTACGCACCGGCACTTTTTCTTGCGTACCGGCACTTGTCACAGGCTGCACCCCCACCACCTCGTCGGTCGTAGGTCCGGGGTGGGTTATGATCGCGCCCCCCGTCGACAATCGCCCCCCCCCCCCCGCCGTACGCAGTACCGGCACTTATTTTTTTCCACTTCAAACACTGTCTATAAGCAAAGTAATCTCGGTCTAATGTTAGACCACATTGCAAATATATCACCATGCATTCAAAACCTCGTGATTCAGTGAGAGTGAGGCCAAAACCTCCGCTTCTTTTATGATCGTCACACTGGTGTCAGAAGTGACTTCGGACGTTAAATAAGGATCCGGTCGGGAGCTAGCCTAGCCACAGCAGAAGATTAGCCATCTCGCTAGCTGCACGTTATGGAGGACTTCGGCGGGACAAGAGTGAAGGAGGAGAGGAGAGACGTGGAGGAAGGAGCCTACGGTTGGTCGGGAACCGCCAGCGGGTACGAGAGAGCTGCACGTGAGGCGAAGGAGAGCCGGAGAGAGACGGTGGTGGAAATAGCTCACGAGTCGAGCATGACGCCGTCTTTCACGCGGCGCAGCAACCCTCTCTCTACCGGAGAGAGAGAACAGCGCGAGGTAAACAGCGTTCTTCTTCCCGCTTCTGTTACCTCCGTTAAAACACCCAAGTACTCTGGCAGGTCAGACTGGGAGGCTTTTCATGCACAATTTGAGTTGTTAGCTCATGCAGTGGGGTGGTCGACAGAAGCTAAAGCCCTACAGCTAGCACTCTGCCTCACTGACGAAGCGCTGACTTGTCTCCTACTGCTCACCCCCGAGGACAGACACTGTTACACGGCTTTAGTAGGGGCCCTACAGAGGCGTTTTGGACAATGTTTACAACCAGAGCTCCTTCGTAATGAACTAAATAATCGATGCAGAAGGACCGGGGAGCCGTTACGTGTACTGGCCAACGACATAGAGAGTCTGACCAGGCGGGCTTACGCACACATGCCACCGGGGGTACAGAGCGAACTAGCCCGTGACCAGTTCATCCGAGCCCTTTTCCCCTCTGAACTGCGGGTTCAGGTTCAGCTGCAGCACCCACGGACCTTACAGTCAGCCTTGGAGATGGCTGCAGAGAGGGAGATCGTATGGGGAGTAGCTGCAGGGAGCAGCGTAAAAGAAAGCCCGCTGGCGGTGAGGACGGCAGCCGGGGGCCCGACAGTGGAGGAGAAACCGGCCTGGGCAGCTGAAATGACCGAACTGATCAGAACTATGTCACTACAGCCCGTACGACGGCCGCGGCCAGGGCCCAGAGTCTGCTGGGAGTGTGGACAGCCAGGGCATTTGGCTAGAGAGTGCCCTAAACAGCGCCCGGCTCAGGGAAACGGCTCCGGGTCCGCATAGAGGGGAATATGCGGACTCCACCCCCTCCCCCTACCTCCCAGCCAGCCTCCACAGCAGACGATGACACCAGCTTGGTACCTGACATCTTAGTGGGGCGTGCCTCGGTGGGTGAGTCGTGCTATATTTCAGTCACTGTGGAGGGTGTACCATGTCTGGCTCTAGTAGACTCTGGGGCAACAGTTTCCTTGGTGAGACCTGATGTGGTGCCTGGGGGGACCCAGTTGGAGCCGACCGCCAAGTGGCTGCGCACCGTCACCGGGGAACTAGCTCCCCTGACAGGAAAAAGCAGGTTTTCAGTGACTATAGGGGGGTGGGCGGTACGTCACCTGCTATGGATAGCTGCCGTTCAGGAACCCTGTATTCTGGGTTTGGACTTTCTAAAAGCTACAGGATGTGTCCTGGACTTTGGGAGGGGCCTGGTGAGTTTCCGAGGGGGGCCAGTCGTCACTATGTGGTCCATAGACACCCCTGTCACACCCCCTGTCAGACTTTTCACACCGGCTGGTGAATCGATAGGGGCAGCTCTCAACATCACCCCGGCCGCGTCCCTCCCTCCTGCCACTCCCACACGGGGTGTCGGCCCCTCTTTCACCTCGACCCCCCCATCAGGTGTGACCCCCCCCCTCTCACCTTCTCCCCCTCTTCTTACAAAAGCCTCACAGCTGCAGCCCAGAGGAACCGTGGAGGCTGGAGTCAACAGCACCCCTTCAGGGACCACGTCCACCGTACACGCGACCACGTCCCGGTCACTTTCGACCCATACAGACAGAGAGGGGGAAATATCGGCTGTGAGAGATATATGGAGGAAGAACTGTGGCGGCCTGGACCCTCAACAGCAGGAGGAGCTGTGGCAGCTGTTACTAGAATTCAAAGACAGCTTTGCCATGAGCGACGAGGAGGTGGGGGTGACTCACCTAGTACATCACGACATCGACACGGGGGACGCACGCCCCATCAAGTGCCGGCCTCGCCGCCTCCCCCTGGCTCGTCAAGAGGCTTGCGACGAGGCAGTTCGTAACCTACTGCAGGCAGGCATCATCGAGCCCTCAGACAGCCCCTGGGCCGCCGCCGTTGTCATGGTCCCCAAGAAGGTGAGCGGTTGGAGGCTCTGTCTGGACTACCGGCCGGTGAACGGGATAACCCAGAAAGACTCCTACCCCCTGCCACGCATAGACGAGTCTCTGGACCTGGTCTCCGGGTCCTCTTGGTTCTCCTCCTTGGACCTCCGCAGCGGCTATTACCAGGTTCCCCTCTCCCCGGAGGCAAGACCCAAAACAGCGTTTTGCACAGGGCGGGGGCTGTGGCAGTTCAAGGTCCTTAGTTTTGGCCTTTGTAATGCCCCGGCCACCTTCGCGAGGTTGATGGACAGGGTGCTGGCCGGGGTCCCCCGGCAACAGTGCCTGGTATACCTCGACGACATCCTGGCTCATGGAAGTTCCTTCGAGACAGCTCTGGGAGCCCTGCGTCAAGTGCTGGAGAGGATAAGGACTGCTGGCCTTAAGCTTCACCCAGAAAAGTGCCACTTCATGCAGCGAGAGGTAACCTTTTTGGGTCACAAGGTGGGAGGGGAGGGCATTGGCACTCTGGGGAACAAGGTGCAGGCTGTCACCGATTGGCCAGCACCCACCAACCAGAAGCAGCTGAAGAGCTTCTTGGGCCTAGCCTCGTACTACAGGAGGTTCGTACGGGGCTTCTCCTGCACCGCTGCCCCCCTGTTTCAGCTGCTACAAAAAGACTGCGACTTTCTCTGGACCGAGCAGTGTCAGGAGGCCTTCACCAGCCTTCAACGGGCTCTGAGCGAAGCCCCGGTTCTTGCCCCAGCTGATCCCTCCTTGCCATTCCTCCTGGATACGGACGCTAGTGGCTCGGGGGTGGGTGGTGTGCTGTCCCAGACTGGCCCCGATGGGGAACGGGTGGTGGCATATTTCAGCCGAGCGTTCAACAAGGCTGAAAGGCGCTACTGTGTCACCCGCAGGGAGCTCTTGGCTGTAGTGCTGTCCATCAGGCATTTCAAGTACTATCTGTGCGGCCCACTGTTCAGAGTGAGGACAGACCACGCGGCTCTCCAGTGGCTCATGACATTCAAAGAGCCAGAGGGACAGGTCGCCAGGTGGATAGAAGAGCTCCAGGCTTTCAACTTCACCGTGGAGCATCGGCCGGGGGCCCGCCACACCAACGCCGATGCCCGTGTGCCGCGGTGGGGTGCCAGTATTGCGAGCGGAGAGAGACTCGTGAGAGAGAACTGCAGGAGGAAAACGGGGGCTGTGCCGCTGTGCGTCGGGTAGAAGACCTCATCTGCCGCGAGCTGCAGATGGTCGACCCAGCTGAATGGAGACAGCAACAGGAGCAGGACCCCGACCTTAAACCTGTGCTACAGTGGGTGGAGGCTCAGCAGCAGCCACCATGGGAGGAAGTGGCAAGGTTCTCAGCAATAACCAAGGGGCTGTGGGCCAAATTCAGGGCTCTGCGGCTGTGTCAGGGGGTACTACAGCGGGCGTGGTCACAACCAGCAACAGGAGAACAGAGATGGCAGGTCGTGGTCCCCCATGGCCTGCAAGAGGCAGTGTTGGAGGCCATGCATGGAGCTGCAGGTTCGGGGCACTTTGGAGTGACTAAGACACTTAGACGCCTTCGCCAGAGCTTCTACTGGGGCCAGTGTCGGCGGGACGTAGAGGACTTCTGCCGCCGCTGCGATGCCTGTACAGCACGTAAGGGTCCCCCCGGTCGTTCTCATGCCCCGCTCCAGCAGCATACAGTGGGAGCCCCCATGGAGAGGGTGGCGGTGGATGTAGTAGGGCCGCTGCCTCGCTCCGACAAGGGTAACCGCTATGTACTCTCGGCCATCGACTACTTCACTAAATGGCCCGAAGCTTACGCTATTCCCGATCAGGAGGCAGTGACGGTGGCCGATGCGCTAGTGGAAGGCATGTTCAGCCGTTTTGGAGTGCCGGAGACCATTCACAGCGACCAGGGGAGGAATTTTGAGTCCCGGGTTTTTGCCTCTATGTGTGAGCGCCTAGGGATGCACAAAACCCGCACCACGCCCTTGCACCCTCAGAGCGATGGCTTAGTGGAGCGGTTTCATCGCACGTTGGGCCAGCAGCTGGCCATCATCACGTCACAGCACCAGCGAGATTGGGACGACCACCTACCCCTGGTGCTCATGGCTTGCCGCTCTGCCATGCAGGAAACCACCTCCTGCACGCCCTCTCTTCTCATGCTGGGGAGAGAGCTCCGTACCCCTGCCGAGCTGTCGTTTGGCCGACCACCAGACTCCCCAGAGGCCCCCCCAGGTCCAGAGTATGCCAGGAGGCTGCAGGACCGCCTAGATTTGGCCCACGCTTTTGCCCGGAAACAGCAGCAGCAAGCTGGGCTGAGGCAGAAGCGTAATTATGACGTGAGGACCCGAGGGAGACATTTTCAGGCTGGGGAACTGGTCTGGGTCTACAGCCCTCAGAGGAAAAAGGGGCGGTGCCCTAAGCTTGAGAGCCAGTGGGTGGGCCCTTGCAAGATACTGGAGAGGTGGGGAGAGGTGGTGTACAGGGTGCAGCTCCCCGGCAGGGGGAGGAGGGTGGCGCTTCATCGAGACCGGTTGGCCCCGTACCGTGGGGGCTCACAGGGGCAAGCAGAGGGGACACCAGCCTCGCCTATTCAGCCTCCCACGTCGCATCCAAATGGCGACGCCTCCATTTCCCGGCCTGGGACGCCAGGACCCCCACCCCCAACTCCGCCAGAGCTCACTCTGGGGCCCCCGTCAGGCCCAGACCCAGCTGAACCACCCCCCTCACCGTCACAGTCCCCTCCTCACGGGGAGAGCAACTCAGCCCCTGGTCCAGGTGCTCCAGCCCAGGAAGGAGGGCGGCCCCGCCGTCAGAGGAGACCCCCGGGGCGTTACAGGGACTTTGAAGACACTCTCTGGGAAGAGGAGTAGTTAGGAGTGAGACCCGAGTTCTTAGAAGGGCAAGAATGCGCCCTGGGCTCACTGGAAGTGATGGCAGTCTACCCAGATCTTCCTAGTTAGTAAAAGAAATGTTGGACATTAAAAAAAACAAAAAAACAAAAAACCAAAAAAAACATGCACTTTATTGAGTTGTTTTATGCTCATGTATTTTTCTGTTCTGTGGTCACTGTTAGTCTCCTCGAGGGCGAGGATCTTTGTGGTGGGGGGGTAGTGTAGCGACCCTGGTATGTGTACTAGTGAGTGACAGCGCTGTAGTCCAATCACAAGCAGGGTTACTAGGTCCAGCAACATGGGGGCTTGTGATTGGGGGAGGTTGCGCAGTGTGTGTGGGTGTCTTCCTGTGCAAGCTCTGAGTAGTAGTGCGTGAAACGTGGGTGTAGAGCGATACATGTGTGCCTTGTTAAGCTGTTGTAAAGTTTCCGAAGTTCGTGGAATAAAGCCAACCGGCTGTTACACCGGATACCTGCCTCCGCTTCTTTTATGATCGTCACAATACATACAAGCAAAAATATTACCACATATGTGAAAAAATAGACATAAATCTAGCGTACACAGTTACCCAAAATATTCAGGCTAATAGTAATGATGGATCAAATTAACCTGTTTGACCAATAGTCGCAAGACCCATATAAGGACACCAGGATGTAATCGAAAACACACAGAAACACGAAGCGGTGTAACTGAAAGAATATTCGGCATACTGAAAATGCGCTTCAGCTTATTTGACAGAAGAGCTGCATCATCTGTAAGCAGTGCTTGAAGTGGGCCGGTACGCACCGGCACTTTTTCTTGCGTACCGGCACTTGTCACAGGCTGCACCCCCACCCCCTCGTCGGTCGTAGGTCCGGGGTGGGTTATGATCGCGCCCCCCGTCGACAATCGCCCCCCCCCCCCCCCCCCCCCCCCCGCCGTACCGGCACTTATTTTTTTCCACTTCAAACACTGTCTATAAGCAAAGTAATCTCGGTCTAATGTTAGACCACATTGCAAATATATCACCATGCATTCAAAACCTCGTGATTCAGTGAGAGTGAGGCCAAAACATCGGAAAGTATGTCTTTGTGACATTTCTTTATTTACATTTTGTCAACGGAAAATGAAAAGCTGAAAAGATTTAAACAGAATAACTAATTATTTTTCCCTCTGATGGGCATGCGCGCGCTACGGCGGGATTGGACACGTCTGGGTCCAGTAGTGGCGATGCGCGATGTGCTCGCCATGGAACAAGCGCGCCTGCTTTTAAAGGGAATGTGAGCCGACGCTCTGATTGGTTTATTGCACGTTACGCCCAAACCACACCTATGACTAATGTAGCTACTTCAGACCAACCCATTTTAGATTTGCGCTGGGCGCAAGGGTCATTTATCCCGCCGGCATAATAGCAACAGCGCCCAAGATCCGCCCACAAAGCCACTTGCGCTTTGCGTTTCATACTTGCGTTTCAGACCTGCAAGATAGGGCCCCTAGTGTGTTATTGTCAACTCTAGTTGCAGAGTACAGACAATAAAACGCCGGTGAACCGCTAGACCAGAGGACGCCATTGACGACCGGAAGGACTGCAGGGTGACTCCTAACGAGGATTTCACCTCCAGTGCCGCCGGGTTTTGTCTGCCGGACCACGACCTGGTCCTCCAGGACCGACGTGGACCTGTGAGTGGGACTTTCTGGGTCCTGTGTGTCTGTGTGTGTGTGTGGTCGGTCCACTGTGGTGTTTAAAGTTGCTGGTTGGTCTGAGTTTGTTATAGGGCCATATTGGTAAAAGGGGGAGGAAATGGGGACTTTGCCAAAGAAATCTGAGGGCATTTAAGTGTTGTGTTGTATTATTTTGCTATAAGCCAATTCAGCTTTGCATATATTTTCAGGTACTTCATTGATTTTACTAATTTTGGTAAAAGCAGTTTTCTTTAATATTACCCCGAAAGTGCTATTTGTTATTCCAAATGGGTCTGATTTGTGTTATTTGTGTTTTTGTTTTTCAAATTAAAGGGTTAATATTATTGGTACATTCCACAAAGTCGTGAGTAAACTTATTTCTTTTCATTTAAAAGAGTTGTCTGGGGTCCGTTATTTAAAATACAGTATATTGACAGTTTCTTTGTTTATTAGTAAGGTATTATAAGTTTCACCCAAAATAGCTAAACTGTTGCGGTAGCTACCGTAGGAAACTGAAGCCAAACACCATCATTCCAGTCTAAAGTTAGTGGTAGCAACTTAGGCATAAAATAGCGTTGGGGTGCTACATTTATTTAACACTTTCACACACCCATGATACAAAGTCTTCATCTTCCAGATTGTTCTCCATCTTCCAGAGTCATCCAGTCTGTAAACCCCGTCAACCGAGGGCTCATAGTCCATTGTTTTTGGTCTGATGCCTAGTTTTGGAAGAGTCAGTGGGGTGATTTCTCCTGCAGACCAGCTTTTCAGCAGCACTTGTTCCTCCTTTTGATCATAAAGGATAATTTTAAATAATTTTGCCTAGGGCACAATATTAGCTAGGACTGGTTCTGGTTTTCAAAGTTAAAAATGCTGTTTATTTGTCTTGAAGCTACCTTGAGGAAAAAGGTATGAGATGACCAGCCTTTTCCATATCTGTTCCTGTCTCCAGGGAAGACATTTTGCAGGGCTGCTACAATGGAAAAGACAGAAGGGCAGTCGCCATATAACTTGCTGATGTGAAATTCCAAATCTGGATTCCAGAGTTTAAAGGAGATATAGATTATATTTTGAACATTAATATAGCAGCAAACAACTATTGGCTATGTAAAGGTATTGAGGAGTAATGGTGTCCTGACCAGATGTGTGTTGTAATCCGAGCTTCTCTTTTCTTTGTTTTGATAATCGCACGTTCATGAGAGTTCATGTTAGTCCCTCCCTGTGAAATCGTTGCCCTCGTTGAGAGTGATGTTGCACACAGTGTTGTACACAGCGTGATGGCAGAGTTCAGTTCGAAGTGTTCAGCTGAAGGCGACCATGTTGAATGTCCTCCACCGAACAAACCATGTGTTTTGGCTAAAAAGGACAAAGAACAGAGACCAAACTCAACATCGGTCTAGCTTTTCTGATGGAGAGATTTACATCCTCTTGCTTGCCTACTTACGTGGTCGCTTGACATTATTCACAAAGGTAACTTTATGTTGTTGGGTCTTCACACGCAGCTCTGTGATCTACAACAACTTGCAGACAACACGAAGGGAGGTGGGAAGGGAGAGGGAATGACAATTTAGGGGGAGGAGTTAAGAAGATAAAGAACACGCCCACTTGTTTTGTTCTGAGTACCTGGGGCTCTAGTGCGACGTCTAGTGGCTAAATATCGTCTACAGCTCCTTTAATTAACGCTAAAGTAATTAACTACAAACGGTCTGCAAATACGTTGGAAATGGTTGAACAAGGAAAGATTCACATACCCAATGAAAGTAGAGTGAATCTGTTTTAATGAGGTAAAGTCTCTGATCATAGACTTAAATAAATATTGACTATAGTGCGTGTGTTAATGACTGAAGTGAAGATGGACTTGGTGTGTGTATTGGATGCATGTGACATTACGCTATATGCTACGCTTACGTGGTGGTTTTGGTGTGAATTTGGGGTACAATAACAATTCAGGAAATTTACACTATTAATGTATTGCATTGATTTGATTTCTGGAGCCATCTCTTTTAATGACCCATACATAGGGTGACCATTTCCAAACCACCAAAATGGACATTTTTCAGGATTTGATGGAAACTTTAAAAAAATCATAACATGAATCCAAAATGTACAATATACACTTGACCGCACATGGTGTGTTTTTAAGTTCCCTTATGTTGGTCAATGGATAAGGAACATGTATTCTTGTATTTATGCTCTTGTAAATACCATAAAAGCTTTCTTAAATCAACAGCTACAGAACTATTTATTTGTGTAATTGATTTCAGTTCGTACAATATTGTACTTCAGAAAAAAGTGGAAAAACATTTAAATTGTCATCATGCAACATCAGGGTAACATAGATCAGGCTTTAGCCTACAATCATTAATACAAATATTTTGAAGAATAACTAGATTTGATGGAACCAAAATAAAAACATTAGACAATCAATATAATACAATATCAATTATTTTGTGAGCTTTAATTATTCATCTAAGATACTGTTTACTGGGTTGTTAGACAATTTGAAGTGAAATTTAATGATTTTAGTTTTTGAGCACCCTCACCGTGACTGCAAGTTATTCACGCTCTGTGATTTAATATTCACAGCGGCCACAATCGAAAAGACCGGCACGACACTGGATCGGCAGCGTCTTTGGGTTTGGCCAATCGACAGACACGGTTTCCCAAAACTGGACTGTCCGTCCTAAAGCCAGACGAACGGCCACCCTAGTACAGACCAAAAGTTTGGACACACCTTCTCATTCAATGAGTTTCCTTTCTTTTCATGACTATTGACATTGTAGATTCACACTGAAGGCATCAAAACTATGAATTAACACATGTGGAAATATGTACTTAACAAAAAAGTGTAAAACAACTGAAAATACGCCTTATATTCTAGTTTCTTCTAAGTAGCCACCTTTTGCTCTGATTACTGTTTTGCACACACTCTGCATTCTCTTGATGAGCTTCAAGAGGTAGTCACCTGAAATGGTTTTCACTTCACAGGTGTGCCCTGTCAGGTTTAATAAGTGGGATTTCTTGCCTTATAAATGGGGTTGGGACCATCAGTTGTGTTGTGCAGAAGTCAGGTGGATACACAGCTGATAGTCCTACTGAATAGACTGTTATAATTTGTATTATGGCAAGAAAAAAGCAGCTAAGTAAAGAAAAACGAGTGGCCATCATTACTTTAAGAAATGAAGGTCAGTCAGTCCGAAAAATTGGGAAAACTTTGAAAGTGTCCCCAAGTGCAGTCGCAAAAACCATCAAGCGCTACAAAGAAACTGGCTCACATGAGGACCGCCCCAGGAAAGGAAGACCAAGAGTCACCTCTGCTGCGGAGGATAAGTTCATCCGAGTCACCAGCCTCAGAAATCGCAGGTTAACAGCAGCTCAGATTAGAGACCAGGTCAATGCCACACAGAGTTCTAGCAGCAGACACATCTCTAGAACAACTGTTAAGAGGAGACTGTGTGAATCAGGCCTTCATGGTAGAATAGCTGCTAGGAAACCACTGCTAAGGACAGGCAACAAGCAGAAGAGACTTGTTTGGGCTAAAGAACACAAGGAATGGACATTAGACCAGTGGAAATCTGTGCTTTGGTCTGATGAGTCCAAATTTGAGATCTTTGGTTCCAACCACCGTGTCTTTGTGCGACGCAGAAAAGGTGAACGGATGGACTCTACATGCCTGGTTCCCACCGTGAAGCATGGAGGAGGAGGTGTGATGGTGTGGGGGTGCTTTGCTGGTGACACTGTTGGGGATTTATTCAAAATTGAAGGCATACTGAACCAGCATGGCTACCACAGCATCTTGCAGCGGCATGCTATTCCATCCGGTTTGCGTTTAGTTGGACCATCATTTATTTTTCAACAGGACAATGACCCCAAACACACCTCCAGGCTGTGTAAGGGCTATTTGACCAAGAAGGAGAGTGATGGGGTGCTGCGCCAGATGACCTGGCCTCCACAGTCACCGGACCTGAACCCAATCGAGATGGTTTGGGGTGAGCTGGACCGCAGAGTGAAGGCAAAAGGGCCAACAAGTGCTAAGCATCTCTGGGAACTCCTTCAGGACTGTTGGAAGACCATTTCCGGTGACTACGTCTTGAAGCTCATCAAGAGAATGCCAAGAGTGTGCGAAGCAGTAATCAAAGCAAAAGGTGGCTACTTTGAAGAACCTAGAATATAAGATATATTTTCAGTTGTTTCACACTTTTTTGTTAAGTATATAATTCCACATGTGTTAATTCATAGTTTTGATGCCTTCAGTGTGAATCTACAATTTTCATAGTCATGAAAATAAAGAAAACTCTTTGAATGAGGTGTGTCCAAACTTTTGGTCTGTACTGTACATGTTATACATGTTGCTACATTTTACATATGTTACATTAATGTTATACATGTTGCTACATGTTACATATGTTACATACATGTTACATACATGTTCACACACCTAAGTGGCCATTTGTCTGGCTTTAGGATGGACAGTCCAGTTTTGGGAGACCGTGTCTGTTGATCGGCCAAACCCAAAGACGGAAGCTATTTTGTCCGCCTTTCGGCTGGCTGCCGATCCAGCATTGCGCCGGTCTGATTGCACTCACTGTGAATGGTGGTATTAAATCACAGAGCGTGAATAACTTGCAGTCATTCACGGTCAGTGTGCAAATTACACCGTGGAGCTCACTCTCCCGGTAAAGTAGCAGCACTCGTGGACAGTTTGACCAGATGTGATCTGGTTTGATCAGATGTGCTTGTTACAAACATCTTTATCAGGGACAGACTTGGACTAAAATGCAGGTCCCTGTTCAGTCAGAATGGAGGACTATGGAGGAGTGGATTGAGCAGTGCCTATCTCCAGAAAAAAAATCCACCTTCTAAACGACATGCAGAGCGACGTAAAGAGGAGGTTAACAAACTGGGAAAAAAACAAAATTAACAGAACACCGCGAAGCAAACAAAATGGGCAGTGAAAAGCTTTGATGACTGGTGTAAGAATGAAGGTGTGGTTATAGACTTTCAGACATTGTCAAAATAGCAGATCAATGACGTTTTGCAAGATGCCACTGTCAGAAACAGTGAAAGGCAAATTCTATGGCCTGAACAGCTACCTTGGTCTCCGTGCTGGCCTTAACTGATACATTAATGACCCACCCCTCAGTCTGTCCTGGTGCCTCCTCAAAGACACTGAGTTTACAAAGTGCTAGCCTGGCCCTGCGTGAGCTATTGCTTTTAACATGCCTGTTTTCAATATGTACTTTTTCATATGTCCCAACAACAGGGCCTATGTGCCTGATCTATGTTACCCTGATGACAATTTAAATGTTTTTCCACTTTTTTGTGAACTACAATATTGTGCAAATGAAATAAATTGTTTACAATTTATTGTATTGTATAAATTGTATTTAAATACATTGACACATTGACTAAAATAAGACTAAAATGCTCAAACTTTTAGTCGACTGAAACTTGACTAGACTAAAAAGAGTATAAACGTGACTAAAACTAATAAAAACTAAAATGACAGTTTGACACAAAGACTAGACTAAAACTAAAATGAAAACAGGCCGCCCAAAACAACATTACATACAAGGTAAGCATGGACTCCTGTTGCTCTTGCTCCTGTGCCTCCCTTGTAGAAAAGATAGCTCTCCTAGAGAGGTGTATCTGTCAGCTACAGGAGGGAAAGACAGTGTCCATAGAAAAGACATACATCTTAGAGAAGAGCTTAGAGAAGAGACCTGCCAGACGGTCTTGTAGAGTTAGCGCTAGCACTAGCATTAGCTCCGTCCAGGGCACCCTGTCGGCAGCACCATTTGCGAAGGCAGGCAGCCCTCCTTGCAAGTCTTTTTTGGGGAATAAGTGCTCGTCATGGGTGACTCTGTTACACGGAAAGTTAGGTTACACACACCAGCTAATGTTATTTGCTCACCAGGGGGGTGTTCCTTAACGCGGATAAAGGAGCAGCTTGAGCCATCACTGTGGCTTATATGATTCCCTGCTCAGTAACCATGGTAAATTGTACCACAGAACTAGACTGCTCCGTCGCAGGCTAACTGCATTAATGTACGTGTTTTTACTTTAGTTCCAAAGACCACATTAATAAAAATAAAGTCATGACAGTCATGTTTTACCACTTTCACTCTCTTCAAAATCCATCCATCAAACTTTATTTATATAGCACAAGTCATACATCAAATGCAACTCCAAATGCTAAAGATGAAAAGCAAAGAAAAGAACGAGGTGAAATACAAAAAAAATCCTTATTTAACTGCCTCTGATTGCCTACCACTCGTTGCCTTCATTGGTTAGATTGTTTAAGGTAAAAATATCATGGTCAGAGCTAATCAAAGGCAGAGTAGGAGCAGATCTTAGCAGAATGTGGGTGGGGACTATAATAATGGCCAAAGCCAATAGGTTGATTGACATAGGCCTAGGCTATATATGCAGTGCATCTAAGGACCACAATCTTTCCAACCAACTATGGCATGTCCATTCATTGATGACCCTGTGGAGGAAGGTGCTCAGATCCTACACAGAGCGTTCACACCACCAGCCCCAAGGGTCTTCAGAGACAGGAGCAATCCACTGGGCTTCCCTGATGAGTACCTGTGGGAGGTACAGGTTCAGTAGGCCCAGCATAGTTTACCTATGTAGTCTGCTGGAACCACACATTAGGAAGCACACTCGCCCTAGCAAAGCCCTGACCACAGTTCAATCTGTCTGAATAGCTCTGCATTTCTTTGCCTGTGGGACATTCTTGTGTTGGTGATGCAGAAGGTCTTGCCTTCAACTGTATGCCGGGAAATAGGAAGGGTATACCTTGCTTTGCGGCGGTACCTCAATATTTTCATCACTGTCCCTGGCCATCTCAAAACACAGAGAATCAAGGAGGTGTTTCATTCAATTGCAGGTATGTGACAGTTAAAATACATGTAAAGTAGACTACAGGCTGACATGTCTCTGTATTAACTTAATCCTCTCCTTTAGGCTTCCCCAATGTTATACACCATTAGTGATGGATTTCGTGATTCGTTTGCGCGAATCAGTTCGCGTCGTTCAGTTCGCCATAAAGAGTCGTTCGTTCGTTCGTTCGTTCAGTCGTGTTTCCGGTAGCGGTGAATCATTCACTGAGTCGTTCAGACTCAGCTCCTCCCTCCGCCCCTCGTTCTCATTCGCGAACGGCGAATGCATTCGCGAATCGCGAATGCATTCGCCGTTCGCGAATGCCAGCCGAGTCTGACCGACTCGGCTCCTCCCTCGTTCACAACATTCAAACGAATCACGAATGCAGTTAAGTTACCATTCAGAGATCAAGTTACAGTTCAACTCCGACAAACCAACTGGGGGAGGGGGGTTGATGGTGTTAATAAATGTGTGAATAATAGCAAATACAACATTGTGTCTGGTTGAATATGTTAACATATGTATTTAATTTGAGTTCAACGGATTTATTTAATGTATGCATAATGACATGTCAGGATCAAAATGCCCCATTCCCCCAATTCAAGGAAAAGTTAGACAAACCAAACGCAGCGGGATGCGGGGGGGGGGGGGGGGGGCGTAGTAGATTATTGGATGTTTAATATATCAGCAAGATAATAGACTTGATTTAGCAATGATGAGTTTTAAAGTTAATGATGTACAGTTGTGTTTATTCTGGGCATATTTTATTTACTATTGTGAAGATGGCCATTGGCCACCCCCACTCAAGACCAAGATCCACCAAGTGGGGGTCCCGGCCAGGTCGCGTGCGTGAGAAGGAAGCATGAAAGAACGAGACAGATTGACGAGACATTCAAATATATTATTAATCTGGCATGACACAGAAAATACAAAGACAGCATGCATTTACCATTTCACTGATATTTAAATACGATTGGCTGGATCTCGTGAGTCGTGACGTCTCAGTCCTCGAGTCAATCACAGTCAGGGAACGACTCGCGAATCAGCGCCGCGAATCAGCAGCGCGTCAGAGACTCAGTGAACGAGACGAACTACGACGAACGAGTGGAACGAGAACGGCGAACGAGGTCAGTTCGTTCACTTTAAAGAGTCGTCGTTCGAACTGATTCGTTCGCGAACGAGCCATCACTATACTGCACCCATGTGCATATCCAGGCCCCATCTGGACCTGTAGAGGCAGACTATGTTAACAGGAAATCTTTCCATAGCCTAAATGTACAGGTATATACGGGATAGTAATAGAATCGTAATAATAGGATCTGGAAGAATTGTGCACATCTGTGATAATAGATCAAATTAGTTTTGTTGTCAATGCTTCTTTGGATGTAAACCCTGGCAGTTCACAGCAATTTCCATTTCAATGTCAGCCTTACACAAAGAAACAACTGTATTGAACAGAAATAGTGCATCAACCCTTCTCATTCATGCTGAGCAATTTTAAAGTAATGCTCTGTGAAGCAAAGTGTGCCACATCATTGACGGTCACCCTCTATTCTGTCAGATGACCTGTGATGGAAGTGGCCTGATATCTAATATCGAAGCAAAATGGAGGATTTTTTTGAGCATCATCACTGTCACAGAGCAAGAGAATGTTGTTACTACCCAAATGTTTTTACTTTAGAAGTAACATATAGCATGTTCATAGATTTGGGAATTTGTAATAAGGGAGAAGGTGAAGATGTCATTTTAAGGATTTCAAAGGGGTAATTACTAGGGATGAGCGAGTACAGCATTATCTGTATCTGTATCTGTTAACCATATGAATTATCTATCTGTAACTGTACTCGGAGTGGGCGGGGCCTAACCTGGAAGTGGCCGGGATTTGTCTTGAAATGAGCGAGGTTTTAATCGGCATAGACATAATATACGTAGACGCCTCATAGACTGACGCTGCCTGTTGGAGCTGACGTATCAGCGCGGCCGGCCGCCATCTTGGATGGGTCCCCAGTGCGCCTCCAGTGCATTTATTTTGAGGAAGGTGTATCCCCAACTACAATAATAAGCATAACTCCCCGAATTTTTACCGGATTTTCACACGGTTTGGTTTGTTACAAACGGCAGAGATTTATTTATGATACAGGACGAATTAATATATATATATATTTTTTAAATAATAAGAATTATTGTTCAATCTTACTTGTGAAAGGTAATCACACGCGATCTGGTGTCAATACTGCGCCGTAAGCTGCACAAAATACTGGCATAGCTTGCTCTCCCGTTGACTCCTATGCTAGACTAGAGTGAGGAGACCCAACCAATATGGCGGCGACGCTGGGTTACGTTCCAGCACGTCATGAGGCGTCTACGTATATTATGTCTATGTTAACCGGTATGTTATTTTATGCATGCAATTGATATGGGTTGATCAGAAATTGTTATTTATTGCTGATTAGAAAACTATTTACAGGACAGCATCTGCGTTGAAAAAAAAACAAAAAAACCCTCCAACGACCGGCAGGGAGAGGGAGAGAGAGTGTGTGTGTGTGTGTGTGTGTGTGTGTGTGTATGTGTAGCTTGATTTCCAATATTTATACCACTACTAGCTTTATTTTTTCACGAAATACAGCAAGAAAGTGTCGGACACCGTGCGTGAAGTAAAAAAAAACTGGTTAGAGCGAGGCAGCCAGATGACGGTTAAAAAAAGAAAAAGAAAAAAAAATCTCCGACAGGCAGAGACGCAACGCGAGTCGGCACCACGTCTGAACGAACCCACGTTTACCAGAACTCCACTGGTTCATAAGTACCAACCTAAGTAATAACAAACCTGAAGCTGAAGAAACCCTAAACATTAACGGAAAACGACCCGCGAACCTGAGTGACTGACGGAGAGACAGAGAGCTGTTCTGTGTGTGAGTGATCAGAGCGACACAACAACACATCTGCATTGTGTAGGGGGAGGGGGGGAGGGGCGCTGTAGCCTATCACAGAACCCAATGAGGATTTTCATTCAATCCGAGCACATATTGACTCGTATTACTCGTATAATACTCGTACTCGGCAAAAGTGCTTTATCCGTACCGGATATTCGTTTCAGCCGAGTATCCGGCTCAACTCTAGTAATTACTTACTTTTTTTTTTCTTCTGTAAAACCATATCAGGCACACATTTTTCCGATTGGTATGTCTTAATACATGTGTGGAGGGGCTCTTTAATCTACTTGAGCCATAAGAATGTCATGTATATTTAACCCACACTTGTATTCTGCAGGGGAGTTTAATGGAGTCCTGCTTGGGGACAGAGGCTATCCCTGCATGCCTTACCTACTGACACCCTACCCAGAATGAGCAACAGAAGCAGAGAGGGCCTTCAACCATGCCCACACAAAAACCAGGGCATGGATAGAGATGGTTTTTTGCCAACGGAAATCTAGATTTCAGTGCCTAATAAGCCTCAGGGTTACTCCTGACAGGGCCTGTGAGATCACCATAGCCTGTGCAGTCTTTCACACCATTGCCACTCTGCCGTGAGGGACTGCCCAGAATGTTGCTGGAAGAGCAATGGGAAGACATTGACCCAGCCCTTCAGGAACCCATGGATGGAAGAACAGTGAGGGACCTTTACAAGAATACATATTTCAGCGGATCACCATAGGCTTATTCATAGTAAATGCATTGTAGTCTGGGAGGGTTGGAGGGAGGCGAAAGATAAGAACATGAGTAGACATTACATGCCCGAGACCCTTTAAATTATGATTTACTAATATAACAGTTAAGTAAGCAGTGATACGCGCTGTTGGCTGTTTAGGACAAATAAACAAGAAAGGTAAGCACAACAAATGATTCCCTGTGCAGTACTTTTTGAATGATATGGCAGCATGGTATGAGTTGCATATGGGCAAAAAACTGACTGACTATTATCTAGTCTATACTGATATATAGCAGTATTACTGTTTAATCTGTCTAATCTAATGATCTGAATGTTCGTTTATTAATAAATACAAAATGAAACAAGGCTTGTCTAACTTACGCATTTAGCCTGTCAGCAATTTTTTGCCAAGCTATCTCCCTGGCTTTGTTAATTGTGGCAGTATTGCCCTTTTAGTGATGACTCCTTTATATTCATCGTAGAGTTCCATTAACAGGGTTTGTTCCACCGCGGAGAAGAACACAGCTCTAGTTTTTCCCTCTTTTTGAGACATATCGTCTTTTCGACAATTGACTCTGAAGGGCTGCTTATGTACACCGTGCGCGTGTACAATCTAGGCTTACTCCAGCCTGGTTTGAGTTAACGCTGACTAGACATGGCTGAGTTGTGTTAGTGCAGGCATTCCCAAAGTGTGGTGCGCGCACCCCCAGGGGTGCGCAAGCTACGACCAGGGGGTGCGCGAGAGGAAAAATGTAATGGCGGTCTGGTGTAATATTACACAATTACAGTGCTGTTTTTTAAGTGGGATTTTTCCATACAATAAAAAAACATTAACAGTAAACATTTCCTTTGTAATCCCTTTTATTTTAAATAAAAAACTATAATTTCTTAGTTTTTGATAGAAACGTTCTTATTTTCCTCCGCGGCGCTGCGCCGCGACGGGCTCTGGGTCGGCTTGGAAGGGTTCGGGGGCTTCCCGGGGCCGCGGACGCAGTATCTCGCTGCGCCTTCCTCTCCCCCCTCACGGGGGGTCGGGGACGGGGCCCCCTCGCCCCCGGCGTGACTGTCGACCGGGACGGACTGTCCTCAGTGCGTCCCAACCGCGTCGCGTCGTTCAGGGCGGGGATCCGGCTCACGTACAACTGGCGCAAGGGGTCGGCGGCGATGTCGGCTACCCACCCGACCCGTCTTGAAACATGGACCAAGGAGTCTAACGCACGCGCGAGTCAGAGGGTCCTACGAAACCCCGCGGCGCAATGAAAGTGAGGGCCGGCGCGCGCCGGCCGAGGTGGGATCCCGGCCCCTGTTTAGGGGGGTGCTGCTGCGCGATTGTTGACGGGGGGGGGGGGGGGCTGCTGCTGCGCGATTGTTGACGGGGGTGGGAGGGGGGGCTGGACCGGTCCAGAAAAGACCTGAGGTCCACGGTCATTTAATAGGCCTATTGCTGCAATTTTTCTTTTACGCGGCTGAAAATAACCGTAGGCCTACTTTCTGTCACTGAGCCGTGTCTGTCACTCATCCTCTTAAAAGTGGAAGCTTGTGCGTAGCTTTGTTGCATTATATTGAAACTTTGTTGATGTTGTTATTGTCATGCGTGTTCTGGTTATTTGCGCATGATTAAACATGTCTTTATATGGCGATAAAACAAAGCTTTGTTGCGTTTTTTTTTTTTTTTTTGCGGTGGGGATTGGGGGTGCGCCAACCCGGTTGGGATGTAGAAGGGGGTGCACAGGAAAAAAAGTTTGGGAACCGCTGTGTTAGTGGAACGGCTTGAGCCTTAAGTTGAAGTTGACGTTAAGTCAAGTCTGACATTTTCAAGTAAGCGCAGCTTTCATTAGCTACGTTGATGGAATACCCCCCAGGGGCCAGGGCTCCCGACATAGAAGCTAATCTTAGGGTGCTGGCATGCGGTAAGAACACACACAGAACTAGATTAGACGCACCCAACACCGACACTAATTTTGACAACATTGAATACCATAGATACTAGGATGAGACAATCAGAAGTTGATGAGCATTACAGTAGATTGTCCCTAAATCGTTGGCTGGCACACTATAGTGAAGAGCAGGGCTTAGGTTTTGTAGATAACTGGCCATCCCTGTGGGGCCGCCCCGGCATGCTGAGACGGCCTACACCCCACTGGGTTAGGCACCTCAATTATGTCAGGGAACATAAATGGATGTCTTAGCCAGGCGTGACAATTCACCTACAGCACGCTGGGATGCAGGCGATTAGCGAACCTGCTAACAACATACTAGCCAATGTTGCAGAGTCTAGAATATTGGGAGGTGTTAATATTGGCCACAGCAGCGACTGCCAACTGGAGATTTATAGTAAACCTACACCTATTGGCATTGTGGTGCTGCCTGTACTGTCTCAAGGTGTAAAACCTGCAGGCAAAGGCAATGCTATTGCCTTTGCCTGCATATAATGCTATTTTTCTAACCTCCTCTTCCTCAGAGCTGAGTGGGAACCCAACTCCCTCTAACATTAATAGCTCAAAATTGAAAAAAAAAGAGCTCAAAATTGGATTTATGAATATCGGATTGCTTTCAACTAAAGCGCTCTTGGTCCAGGATCTAATTGTTGAAAATAAGAAAGATATCCTGGGCCTATGTGAAACCTGGTTAAAACCAGACCTATATCTACCATCAAACGAAGCTACCCTGTAACTATGTTAGCTCACAATTCTCTAAAAAAGGTGGTGGGGTGGCCCTAATCTCTAATTTGAAACATGTCCTAAGACCGAAAAATAACTTTCATCTTTTGAGGTGCTTACCTTCTGCTCCTCAGTCCCTATTAAACAAACAAAAAGCATTGCAGATTCATTCTTCTTAGCCATAGTTTACTGCCCACCGGGCCCATACTCACTTTTCGTGGATGAGTTCTATGAATTCGCAGCTGATCTTGTTACATATTCTGACAAAGTTTTGCTTGTTGGGGATTTTAACATTCATGTGAATAATCCATCTGAAGGCCTTTACACACCAGGGATGAATCGAAACGAAAATGCGGAATATCCGTTGACGAATATTTACGTTCAAACCTCACACCAAGACCTACACACGAACAGTCGCGCTCCATGCATTCCACCGAAAATGTTTGCACTTTTATTACATAATCATTCATTGTTGACTTGGACTCTTCGAGCAGCAGCAGTAGTGATGACGAGCTTATGATGTACATTTTGACTTAAAGGAAGAGAAAACATTGGGTACACCCATTATTACAGGAGAGACATGAAAGTGGGGAGTATCATCGCCTGGTAGAGGAGCTCAAAATGTACCATGGGTTCTTCAGGAGCTACTTTAGGATGACTGTAGGGCAGTTCGAGGTGCTTCTGGAGATGGTGGCCCCCTCCATCAAGAAACAAAAGACCAACTACAGAGAGCCAAAAAATCCTGAATAGCGTCTCACGTAGTTGAGGTGAGTAGTCTACGTTTCAATTTGTTATGGTATCGTTGGCGAGGATGTTTGACATGATCACATAGGCTACATTAACTAGTTATCGTGAGCAGTAACTTTATCAAGTTGTCATTAAGCCTATGTAGCTAATCTACCTCATTTTCAGTTGGTTCAGTTATTTCAGTGAACGCGCAGTCTGATGAAAGATTGTCAACAACGTCAGCTGAAGGAACCATTCATAGTTAAATTCAGCATCACAACATAGGCACGGTGGCAAAACCTACCGAAAAAACAAACATTTTACTCACTCATTAGCTGTTGGGTGTACTCCAGGTATTCCATTTTCCAAATTCAAGAGGACGTTAATGAGGTTGAAATGAATGAGGTTAATGTCCTATAACTGTATTTCACATTTGTATGTACTGGGTAGATAGCTGACCACCCAGTGGCCAATCAGGAAGCGGCTATATATCCATCCAACTGTAGTGCCTCCTAGGGGCTTGGGGGGCAGAAGGAAAATGTCCCTGTGTTCATGGCAGAAGCTGTTTGCCAATGATAATGCATAAATTACTTGTATGTATGATGGATCCCTCAGCGTCCCACCACCAGCTGAGCTCCCTGGAATCTCCTACAGCCCAACCCAGGACGATACCTGCCAGAGGACCAGAGGGTCTTTAATTACCGACTCCAGAGCACGCAGAATTGTGGAGAATAGCTTTGGGATCCTGAGTCAACGGTGGAGAGTTTTTCACTGCCGTCTGCAGGTTAGCCCATCTGTTGCAGACATTGTGGTCAAAGCTGCCTGCATTCTCTGCAACTATCTGAGACCATCTGGAGCAGAGGAACAGGAATCTGCGGGGAAATCGAGCATCTGTAGAGGCTCGACAGATAAGGGAGACCTTTAAAACATACTTCAGCTCTCCCTGCTGGCCAAGTAGCATGGCAGCATGGACACATTAACCGTGGCCTACGGGCATCGTGGATTCTACCTGCCCGTCCAACAGATGTGTCCCAAAACTTCAGGTTGTTGTCTACCACACCTTGCGATTTTCAATTATAGTAATCTGCTGGAGTGTTGGTGGAGCTTTGATATTTATATGGGTCCCATCAATAGCTCCAGCTACTTGACGGAATCTCCATCTATCTTGAAAGCCTTGTACTATCAACCTGAGCTCAGCTGCAGAGGGTGTTTTGATGAATTGTGCCTTCATTATCACGTTTATTGCTGCCACAACTTCTTGAGTGATGATGCAGCATGTAGACAAACCAACACCAAACAAATGAGAGATCGACCTGTTTTCAAGGTTGGTTGATAATCTCCAAATACAGATTGCAACTCGAACCTCTACAGGAACTGGTTTTCTGTATCTAGTGGTGTGACGAGTCAACCAGGGCCGGAGGATAACACACAGATGCATGAAAATGCATCTTCGCATCCTGAAGTTCAGCAGCCATTCGTGTTCAGTCCACTACCACTATTGCTTCTGCAATAGTGGTCTTTATCAGTTGGATGATGACATCCACAACTTTGTTGACTTTGTTGATTGTGTCTTTTGACAGTAGGGTAACCTCTTGAGATCCTCTGCCCTTTGCACCAGTTTCATACTTCTTCTTAGTATTCTCTATGCAACTCTTTACATGCTCTTTACAAAAAAAGGCATGCATTATTGCAGTATGGAATTGTCTGGCTTTGGAAGTTTAAATCTAAATAATAATCCAAAATAAATCTTTGTCTGTCAGACATGATAACAAAGATTGCAGTTATTTTTTTCTTTCATCATTCATTTTAGCGATTTGCTTACTGAGTGAGCAAGCCGTTCGTGTGAGCAGCCGGTCACTCAAACTCAGTAGGCCTAAAGAAAGTTAAGACATAAATAAAAATACTCCGGCGGATCATGGTTTCTTTACTGTGAAATGGACTGAATTGATTGACATTTCCGGAGCGACTAGAACAGGGCGAGCTGAGTGCTGCAAGCCAGAGTTGAGCGGGAGAACGAGCTTGTTCATACATATATCCATGGTTATTATTATATATCTAATTAAAACAGATATTTGAATAAAGTAATTAAAAGACCAACTGATTGCGAATGGTAGTGCTAACATGACCGCAGTTACTGACTGGGGTGAAGAGCGCTCTTGAGAATTGTGAACCAGATTAAATTAGATTTAAATTATTACATTACTGATTAGATGATTTTGGAAGATACATTGTTTAACGTTGGTTAATTAAAATGGGATAATTCTTATATGCTTTTCTATCAATTGTGCATGGTGTGCTTCTGCAGTTAATAGGCCTATCGGCAGAAATGCTTATCTCAATTTATTAACAGTGACTAAAACAGACCACAAGGTGGCAGTAATGTTTTGACCAGAGTTACAAGTGTCACATTGAAGTGTTGTAAAAACCAGGACGTACTAACCAAGTGTTGAGAGAACTTTTGCTATCACGAGTGAGATGTTAACACAGTGCAAAGCCATGCCCTTGTCAATTTAATGATGTGCAGTTGTTCAGTGAAAGGTTCAAAGTTTAAACGTGATGTTCCAGTCATTTTTTTGTAGAAGTTACAGCTAAGTTTCCACAGTAGCAGTGAACTCAAAATCGTTCATTAGTCGGTCATTTAGACGAAACGGGAGCAAAATCCTATGTTTTTGCCACTCCCTGCCAACCAGTTTGTGAACATTCTATTCTACTCCGAACTCAAGTTCTGTTCTTTTGGTGACGTCGAAGGTGTCCCTTTGACATCAACAAGAAGGGTCACAGCAGCATCTGAGAAGTTTCTCTGACACTAGTATAACGTCACAGTGTGTGGCGTGTTTTACAACTAAGAGATGAGAAAGTATTAGTTTATTTATTGGCAGCCAACATTTGCAACATATTTAACAGACCAGTGAAGCCATTTTAGCAGAGTGTCTTGTGTGTTTTGCGTCATCTGATCGGCTCTTCTGATCGGCCTTTATAGAGACCACAGATGAAGCTATTTAGGGAGAAAATCGGCCAATAACGATCAGTGGCCGATTGATCGGAGCACCCTTAGTTGTCCACACATGTGCCAATGTCTATATTGAGCTTCAGTAATACTTGTTTCAGTAGCTCTACAAAATACTTTCCTGTAGATGATTCACAGTCCACCATAACAATCAATCTGTGACATATCTTAGTATGATAGAAGAGGTCCTTTGAGCTGATATCTTGGGTCGTATCTACTTGGACTGAAACCGTGCCTGCCTGCCTAACTTCCTCTGCAATAGTGGTCTATCAGTTGGCTGATGACATCCACAACTTTGACTTTACTGATGTCTTTTGACAGTAGGGTAACAAGAGATCCTCTGCCCTTTGCAGCAGTTTCATACTGCTTAGTATTCTCTATGCAACTCTACATGCTGTTAGAGGCAAACGTCATATTGGCTCAAGAGTAGAATCAATTCTAGGACGTTGTCATGATTAACAGCAATGTTTTCCAAGCTATTAGCAGCCTCTGCTTTATCTCCACTGCAGCTAAGGCCACATTTGCCTACAACTTTAATGACATACATTATGCGCTCCATCACCTGACGTTTCTTCTTCACTTGCTCACTATACAATGATTCGATTTCAATTCCGTCTCAATCCTTCTGCGCAAATTGTTTCACAAGTCCAATGTGGGTTAAATTAAGTAATTCGGGAGAAAACAAGTTTACAATGACTCACAGGTAGGGCTGTCCCGAATACCATATTTTGGGCTCCGGAGCTTCGGTAGTAATCGACAGCGAATATTCGAATAAAATATCGAGAAAAAAAAAACTTTTTGCAAAAGGTTTGGTGTGAGGTTTGGTACTATTCGGATCAGTTGCAACTATTTTCCAAGCAAAGTAAGTGCACGTTTTTATCATGTGTAACGTTACTGTTTAAACGGCGGATAAAAGCTGAGGTGCGCGATTGTTGATGGGGGGGCGGGCGGGATTGTTGACGGGGGGGGGGGGGGGGGGGGGGGGTGCGACAGTCCTGGACCGGCCCAATAATCTGGACCGGCCCAAAAATAATAATACACAAAATAAAAAATACAAAATAATCGGCCTGAAATCGTCCGGCCGAACCTCCCTATGGCAGCCCGTCTCTGGTTATAGGCCTATGCGGCGCTCGTAAAAGCCGAACAATGCGCCTACATGCGCTCTTAAAGGTTTGGAAACGATCCAACAAGACTACATCTGTATTCCAATCACAATAAGTAGCCTACTTATCGGCCAACAATAATCAAACAAGGCAGTAAAAGTGGGCATTAAACTGTATAACTGTTTTGAAAAAAGGGGAAAAGGCTGACATATGCCGATACAATATGCAGCCAGCGCTCGGAAAAGGCTCGCAACAAAAAGATGAGCCACACATTTAGAAACAATTGCATGAACTATCTAAAAGAAATACCTTAGTCAGAAAACATATATGAGGCTGAACGTTTTGCTAAAATGTCACAGTTATGGAAATATTGAAAATGTTGGAGCGGCTGGCTTGACCACGCGAACCGAGAGACGGCTGTCTTGACCGCAGTACGCGATCGGTCATTAATCAATAATCGTATTTATCCGTATAACTGCACACAACTTTATTTAAAATCAAATGTAAAACATGTGTGGTTGTATTGTGGTGTCCGGTGCGTGTGGATGTGCGGCTCCTCCGGCGGAGCGGTTCATGTTAATAGCGGAGTCCGGGAGGGTTCACCTTCACGGCGGAGTTACGAGGGATGTGCGACTATCGGCTTAAAAAATACTAAAGTGTTTTTTAAAGTTAGAAATATATTAGATATTCAACCGATATTCACGCTCCGAATTACAGTGATCAGACACGGGGAACTAAAGCCGCGATCACCGCACCGCTTCAAGACTCACAGTATGCAATACAACGTCCTTTTGATCGATAACAATATAAATTGATCGACACATTTCTTAACGATCAATGATCGATCATCGATTAATTATGCCCATCCCTAGTTCCCACACAGCTGAGGTCTTCGGCATTTTGTCTTCCCTTTAACGGCCAAGGTGAACTGAAGCCTGACGTTCACTGCTGTGAGTGATGTCACGTGCCCAAGCTGAGATGGTATATATTTCCACATCTTAACAGTCAAGTATAAATATAGTACAAGAATGTGCTGACAAAATGTATTTTGCGGTTCGCCTTTAGTGATAGCCTACATTTAGAAAAACAAACAAAAAAAAAAAACGAATATCCGAATCCCAAAATTGAAAACCGAATACCTACCCAACGAACGAATATCCAAATAGTCGAATATTCGGGTGCAGCCCTACTCACAGGACATACCCAGCCCGGGCATGTGTGAGAGCAGCCTAGACACAGATGTATATTACAAATAGCGATCTCTAAAGATACTTTTCCTAAGCACATAGACTGCTTCACAGGAACAATATGGGTTAAATTAAGTGATTTGCCGAAAAACAATCATATTTATGTGGATAGAACATCCACGTGACCAAAGGTTTGCACTCTTTTTGCCTCTCGCATTTCCTGGTTCTAAGGAGCTGTGTCGCGTTGTGGTTGTAAACTCCTGTGATTGACAGTTGATCACTAGTGATGTGTGAGTCATGAGTCAATTGTCTATTTTTATCTCTCACTGACTCGATCCTCCTACTTGCTACTAACAAGTGCTAACTGTGAAGACGAGACTGTGAGAAAAGCAACCACTTTGGCGTTTGTTTTAACTCAGTACTCGCTCTCCCAGGCCCGGTGCCTCCTGCCCTGAGCTGAAGGTCTAACTCGTACTAATCACACACACTCGCTCTCCCAGCCCGGAGCTGAAGTCACCTGTGTTGCACGAATCACTCACTCAGTACTCGCTCTCCAAACCAAAGCCCGCCGTTGGTTAAAGAGAGGGATTTAAAAATAAACGTTTTGCCTTTGAGAACTCTTGGTCTTGGCCTAATCGTATGAATCAATGGGGACTGGGAATGGGTTGAACTCACTGGTTCAGCGGTTGGGTGACTTGATACTCGGCTGTCACCTCGAGTTGAGCAGCTCTGACTTGCACATGGGTTGAGTGCTTCTTCTGAGCAAGCCCCCAGGAACAGCGCCTAGCTTTGAAGGCAATTTGACACAGTGTACCAGTGTACCAGCGTGTACCAGAGCCGTGTACCAGAGCCGGCCGAGCCAATAAGTGACCTTTGCGGTGGCATAGGGCGCCGTGGCCAGCAGAGGACCCCTTAGAGAGAGGGAGGGTGGGGGGAAACAAATTCACACACAAAAATAACAAAGAATAAAATTAAAAGAAATACAGCACATTAAGCATCATAATAAGCATAGCAGTTATTAATTGATTTATTTATTATGGCAAATGAGCTGCCCTGGCGGCTGAGGGTCACGGAGCGAGCCTGAACATGAGCGGTATGCGTGTCGTCACTCATCACAGGGTCAATCAGAGCGGACAATGTCTGAGAAAACACATCAATATCTGTCTAGACATGAACAAAGAAACAAGAGGCGAGAAGAAAAGAAGAGTCGAGGAGATGAAGGTATGTAAGCCTGTAGGCTCCGTTTTTTTATGCCTGTATATGTTGATATACAGCACTACAGGAGAGCATTAGCCTCTTACATTAGCCTTAGCCAAACAATTTTGTATTAATTATGCTACAGTTGCTAACATGCTAACACGCTGAACGCGATTAGCATCACAACTGCATACAATTGGTATAGTATTAAAATACACACACATGCATTTATCTACTGTAGATTGCAATAAGTCCTCATTCAGGTGGTAAAACTGCATTAACCAACATTACAGACATATCTATATATAAATTATTTACTACTGATCGTTATTATAAAGGATATACAAGGGTCTTCTTCAATTTAAGCCATCATCTATTATCATTTAAGCCATTATCCATCCATTATCTATAACATTATCTATGGAGCTGTGATGTTCACATCTGGTGTTGTAAAGCATAACAGAACAATACACATTTAGGCAGAAATAGGCCCAGTTTGGCCTTACTGAATAACTTACTAAAATAATGAAGTCAACTATTTGCACTTGAATGCACTCTAACCATTTGTTTGTCAGTGAATGACTTTCCCAAAGAGACCATGCACACAGGGATGTGCACACACACACACACACACACAGGTTTGGATCTAAATGTATTGAGATTTTACCTAATTATTATTGTTGTTATTGATATTGTTGGTGGTGTTTTTTTTACATTATTGTTAACATATTTGGTTTGACTAATTTAAACATTTGAATGTTCTATTTATTTTTAATATAATTTTATTTTATTATTATTATTTTTATTCAATTTGTTTGTCAAAATGTATGTTATTTTATGTTCATATTGATTTTTTATTATTTAATGTCCATATTGATTTATAAGTATTTTGTAGTTTTTGTCTGTTAAACTCTTCTTAACTTGTTTGGCTGTTATTAAAGATTTATCTTTGGTCAGTGATAATCACTTTATCAGTCTTTATATTCAGCACTGAGTTCCTTAGTGTCTGTTGTGTCTTGCACTATTTCCACTGGTGGCATCATATTTTTCCTGTTAGACATCAAACATAGTAGATATAATAATATATAGTCTTAATAGTTATAAGGTAGTTATTGTTTTTCAACAGGTCTTACTTAAAAAAAGAGATGTTGCTTCTGTGCCATATGTAGTGAGAACACACGACAGTCAGAGGGGGCCCCGACAATATTTTGATTAGGGCCCCCAAGGGCCAGGGCCGGCTCTGCCGTGTAATTAAACTTCGGGGTCCGACGGGTCCAAAAAGCGCACAATCATGGGCTGTAAAACGGTGGATACTTCTTTTTTTTACCGTCACAACCCCCGCAAAATTACTCGTTTCATTATCAGAATTGGATCCATTTGGTTTGATAACATTTGGAAAGTCTAGAAGAGCCGCACGATTAAATTATTATATCCCCATTCAAGTTAGTGGATGGCTAAACCGGAAGTTAGCCGGTTGCGCTTGCTCTACTGACTTGGTGACTCCATCCATCCATCCATCCATCCATCTTCTTCCGCTTATCCGGGGTCGGGTCGCGGGGGCAGCAGCCTAAGCAGGGAAGCCCAGACTTCCCTTTCCCCAGCTACTGCGGCCAGCTCTTCCTGGGGGATCCCGAGGCGTTCCCAGGCCAGCCGAGAGACATAGTCTCTCCAGCGTGTCCTGGGTCTTCCCCGGGGTCTCCTACCAGTGGGACGTGCCCTGAACACCTCACCAGGGAGGCGTCCGGGAGGCATCCTAACTAGATGCCCGAGCCACCTCATCTGGCTCCTCTCAACGCGGAGGAGTAGCGGGTCTACTCCGAGCTCCTCCCGGATGACCGAGCTTCTCACCCTATCTCTAAGGGAGAGCCCAGCCACCCTGCGGAGGAAGCTCATTTCGGCCGCTTGTACTCGCGATCTCGTTCTTTCGGTCATTACCCAAAGCTCATGACCATAGGTGAGGGCAGGAACGTAGATCGACTGGTAAATCGAGAGCTTTGCCTTTCGGCTCAGCTCCCTCTTCACCACGACGGATCCGTGCAGAGTCCGCATTACTGCAGACGCTGCACCGATCCGCCTGTCGATCTCCCGCTCCATCCTCCCGTCACTCGTGAACAAGACCCCGAGGTACTTGAACTCCTCCACTTGGGGCAGGATCTCATCCCCGACCCGGAGGGTGCACTCCACCCTTTTCCGGTTGAGGACCATGGACTCGGACTTGGAGGTGCTGATTCTCATCCCGACCGCTTCACACTCGGCTGCGAACCCGTCCAGCGAGAGTTGGAGGTCACGGTCTGATGAAGCCATCAGGACCACATCATCCGCAAAAAGCAGAGACCCAATCCTGAGGTCACCAAACCGGACCCCCTCAACGCCCTGGCTGCGCCTAGAAATCCTGTCCATAAAAATTATGAACAGGATCGGTGACAAAGGGCAGCCCTGGCGGAGTCCAACCCTCACTGGAAACAAGTCCGACTTATTACCGGCAATGCGGACCAAGCTCTGACACCGGTCATACAGGGAACGGACAGCCCGTATTAGGGGGTCCGATACCCCGTACTCCCGGAGAACCCCCCACAGGACTCCCCGAGGGACACGGTCGAATGCCTTCTCCAAGTCCACAAAGCACATGTGGACTGGTTGGGCAAACTCCCATGCACCCTCAAGGATCCTGCAGAGGGTGTAGAGCTGGTCCACTGTTCCACGGCCTGGACGAAAACCACATTGCTCCTCCTGAATCCGAGGTTCGACTATCCGACGGACCCTCCTCTCCAGCACCCCTGAATAGACCTTACCAGGGAGGCTGAGGAGTGTGATCCCCCTATAGTTGGAACACACCCTCCGGTCCCCCTTCTTAAAAAGAGGGACCACCACCCCAGTCTGCCAATCCAGGGGCACTGCCCCCGATGTCCACGCGATGCTGCAGAGTCGTGTCAACCAAGACAGCCCCACAACATCCAGGGCCTTAAGGAACTCTGGGCGGACCTCATCCACCCCCGGGGCCCTGCCACCGAGGAGCTTCCTGACCACCTCGGCAACCTCAGCCCCAGAGATAGGAGGGCCCACACCCGAGTCCCCAGGCCCTGCTTCCTTACCGGAAGGCGTGTCGGTGGGATTGAGGAGGTCTTCGAAGTATTCCTTCCACCGATCCACAACGTCCCGAGTCGAGGTCAGCAGCGCACCGTCTCCACCATACACAGTGTTGATGATGCACTGCTTCCCCCTCCTGAGACGCCGGATGGTGGTCCAGAACCTCTTCGAAGCCGTCCGGAAGTCGTTCTCCATGGCCTCACCGAACTCCTCCCATGTCCGGGTTTTTGCCTCGGTAACCGCCACAGCTGCGCTCCGCTTGGCCTGCCGGTACCTGCCTGCTGCCTCCGGAGTCCCACAGGCCAAAAAGGTCCTATAGGACTCCTTCTTCAGTTTGACGGCATCCCTCACCGCCGGTGTCCACCAGCGGGTTCGGGAATTGCCGCCACGGCAGGCACCGACCACCTTGCGGCCACAGCTCTGGTCGGCCGCCTTAACAATGGAGGCGCGGAACATGTCCCACTCGGACTCAATGTCCCCCGCCTCCCCCGGTACATGGTCAAAGCTCTCCCGGAGGTGGGAGTTGAAGCTCTCTCTGACAGGAGACTCTGCCAGACGTTCCCAGCAGACCCTCACGATACGTTTGGGTCTGCCAGGTCTGACCGGCATTCTCCCCCACCATCGCAGCCAACTCACCACCAGGTGGTGATCAGTTGACAGCTCCGCCCCTCTCTTCGCCCGAGTGTCCAAGACATGCGGCCGCAAGTCCGACGACACGACTACAAAGTCGATCATCGAACTGCGGCCTAGGGTGTCCTGGTGCCAAGTGCACATATGGACACCCTTATGCTTGAACATGGTGTTCGTTATGGACAATCTGTGACGAGCACAGAAGTCCAATAACTGGTGACTCGAGTGACTCAAAAACCAGACTCATATATACTCTCATTGTTATATATATATATATATATATATATATATATATATATATATATATAGTGCTGCTAGGCAGCGCTCAACTATTTCCCATTGAGCCCTACTCCAGCCCAAGCTACCTTTAACAAAAGCGAAACATGTCGGACACAGTGGAGCATAACAAGCTCAATATTTCACCTAGAAAAACAAGGTTAAGCTTTAACTGTTATGGTGTTAGTTCAATCCTGTCCTGTGTGTATTATAATCAGTGTTGGTCATCTTACTTAAAAAAAGTAATTAGTTACAGTTACAAATTACTCCTCCCAAAAAGTAATTGAGTTAGTAATTGAGTTACCTAATTGTAAGAGTAATTAGTTACTCAGCAAAGTAACTGTGGTGTTATTTTTCATGTTCTATAACAGGGGTCCCCAAACTTTTTCCTGTGAGGGCCACATAACTTTTCCCTTCTCTGATGGGGGCCGGGGTCAGTTTGTGACAGGAAAAGTGTGACAATCGCAGGGGTGCCTAAATGTAAACATTTATCGTTTTCCAGAAAGCCACACATAACCAAATATTAATGACCCTTTCCGGGATCTTCACAGAAAAAAAAGTCAGGAAATAAATAATAACACTAGTAATGAAATAAATAACACAAGCGCACCCCCCCCCCCTCCCCCCCGTCGGTCGTAGGTCCGGGGGTGTGTTACGATCACGCGCCCCCCCGCCCCCGTTGACCGTCCTGCCAGAGAGTAATCTCGCCTAGGGCGCTAAATTAGGTAGAGCCGGGCCCGAGTCTAGGGTTCGCGTGACCAGACTGGGAAAAAAAAAAAAAAAAAAAAAAATCATAATGCGTCTCTCAGGGCTCCTAACCGGTTCAAGGAATGAAAACGAAAACCGAAAACGAACGGAATTTTACGAGGAACGGAAACGAAAACCAAATGGTCTTCAACTGTTCCGGAACAGAAACGTTATTCTGAAATCCCCAAAACCGGTTAATAACGTTTTTTTTTCGTTCTCTATATAGCCTATAAAATTTCACAAAAACATAGCCTATTTCATGAAAAAAAAAAAAAAAATTCCGGTTGCCGCGTTCACTTCGCCACCCGCTAAGCTCAGCTGTCACAAATTCCCACCACCACCCTGGCGAGAGGCGATTTGGAAGCAACAGTTGCACTGAGCTCTATCTTCGAGTTTCTAGCCCACTTATCCAGAAATGATTTTGATACAAAATTACATTTATCATAGAATATAGGCTACAGTCAGCAGCAGTCTGCCTGATATGTGAGATGGATATCGCGAATATTTTTGGATGATTTTTGCGCATTTAGACTACTGTGTAAATTAAGGGCAAATACCAATAACTAGGTCTATTGTAAGGTATCGCGCGGGGGGCGCGCGCGATCGTAACACTGGGGACCTACGACGGGGGGGGGAGGACAAATACGCGTCCGGCAGTCCGGCCTAAAGCCGGACGAATGGCCACCCTAAGTAACGCGCCACTTCACATGCTCAGTAACGGTAACGGCGTTGCAACGAGGTAAAAAGTAATTAATTAGATTACTCGTTACTGAAAAAAGTAACGCCGTTAGTAACGCCGTTATACTCTAACGCTGTTATTACCAACACTGATTATAATATACATGGTCTGTAACAGTTAACAACAGAGATTGTGCCAGGTCGTGTGCCAGTTTGTGCCAGTCGAGCGACGAACACCGTGCAACGTAATGAGCCGGAAGAGGCGTACAGATGAGATGTCAATGAATCAGAAGGTGTGCAATCTAGTAGAAGGTGTGCGAAGTGCGAACAGTGCGTGTGCGTAGAGAAGAGAAGAAAATGGTTTGTGTTTGTGCTTTTCCCGGCTGCGTTCGTCACTCAACTGGTCGTGACTGTTTTCCAAAGATGGCGCCTGCTTGTTTTCGTGAAGGCACTGGCTTTTTAAACTTTCTTTTTAATAAACTGTCTGTACACTTACAAAGTTCTCAATGCTTCGTTTTACGATTTTGAGCCTTTTTAGTGGTATAGAATTGCGATTTATTTTACATGAACATCTGCCCCCACAGATAGTGTTATAAGCTAATTAGCGGTTTTCGAGAACTTTGGTTACATTCGACTAGAATGAAAACTGATCCCAGAGAACGGTCGAACTTGGTGGACATGTGTTATGATCATATGGTCTCATTTTGCACTGGAATTGTCCTTTAAAGGGCTGTAAAGCGAGATACCAACGGGTGATCCGCGCATTGGTATCCTTCATGCGGTGGAGCCACTGAAACGGGGCATGGTCCGACCAGAGGGTGAATGAGTGCCCAAGGAGGTAAAAACGGAGCGCGTTGACTGCCCACTTGATGGCCAGACACTCCTTCTCCACTGTGCTGTACCTCCCCTCCCATTCCAAGAACTGGTCAGCTCAGAGAAGGCAGAGATGAACCGCCTATAGTATCCAGCCAATTTTAAGGAATGCCCTCACCTGTTTTTTGGTCTCAGGCCACGAACAGGCCCTAATTGCCTCAGTCTTTATTACCTGCGGGCGTACCTGCCCACCGCCTAAGTGGTACCCCAAATACCGTACCTCCCTCCGTCCAATTGCACAGTTCTTTGGGTTGGACATGAGCCCCACCCGCCTCAGTAACTCGAGCACCACCGCCACTCAGTGAATATGCTGCTGGCATGTGTCACTATGAATAATCAAGGTAGGCAGCAGCATACTCAGCGTGCAGAGGCAGCACCCGGTCCATGAGATGCTGAAAAGTGGCTGGGGCCCCGACAACTCAAAAGAACTGTATTGAACTGGAACAAACTGTACGGAGTGGAGAAAGACGATTTTTCCTTAAGAGTCTGGAGGGGAAGAAATCAATAAGGGAATCTGCCAGTAGCCCTTGGTTAAATCAAGTGTCGAAAGAAAATGAGCCGTGCCTAACCTAAAAATGTAGGAGTTTGTTGACTCGAGGCATCGGATACGCATCGAATTTTGACACATCATTCACCTTGCAATTGTCAACACAGAACCGAAAAGACCCGTCAGACTTGCGAACAAGCACAATGGGGCTAGACCAGCCACTGTGTGACTCTTCTATTACCCCCATTTCCAGCATCACCTTTAATTCCTCCTGAACAATTTAGCGTTTATGTTCAGGTAACCTCCTTCCACAATTTTAGGAGATTAAGGTGATAAATCTGTGCCGCCCCACCTCTGTCGGAATACACAACCTCGTAGTCAACATCCCAGACCTGTCGTGTGACCACAAAGGGTCCTTGCCACTTGGCAAGTAATATTGAGCTGGATGTGGGAAGCAATACTAAGTACTTTATCTCCCGGTGCAAATTATCTCAGTCAAGTACCTCTATTATACAGCCGGTGCTGACGTTACTGGGCCTGAAGCAAATTCTTGCATGAAATCTGTCCCAGTGCATGGAGTTTTTCTCTCAGGTCCTTAACGTACTGAATCTCATTTTTACTGGTGCTTGGACCCTCCTCCCAGTTTTCTTTAATCAGGTCCAATACGCCCCCAGTCACAAATGGGGAAAACCCTGTGGAGGCCTGAGGAACCTCTTGTACTGGGAATAATAGAGGGTCGAGCCATTTATCCCAATTGCGACTATCTTTGTGCACAAACTTGCACAGCATGGACTTTAACATCTTGTTAAACCTCTCCACCAGACCGTCTGTCTGGGGATGGTACACGCTGGTATGAATAGATTTAACCACAAGTAACCCATAAAGTTTACGTAGGGTGCATGACATAAATGCAGTGCCTTGATCAGTTAGAATTTCTTTCAGGATTACAACTCAGGAGATTAATTGAAACAGTGCCTGCACTACACACTTCGCCAAGACGGAGCGCTTCGCCTCGGGATAACAGGTTGCGTAATCTACAATTACTAATGCAAATCGGTATCCCTGTTCGCTATGGTCTAACGGTCCGATGAGATCCATGTCAATTCTCTCAGAGGGGGTCTCAATTAGTGGAAGTGGGCGCAATGGCACTTTTGGGGTGGCTGGGGGATTAACTAACTGACATTCAAGACAGGACGCGCACCACCGACCATGTCCGCAGCCATCGGGCTGTGGTGAGCCTCCTGGAAAACCATTTCCCGACGACTTATTGGGATGAGCAAATGGCTCACTTCTTCCCCTGACTGAGTGTCACGACTCACCCTATATAACCTGTCCCTAACTATCATAAAGAGGGGAAAAGTGACAACCACGTCAGGAGACTGCTCAAGGGGGAAATCCCCCACTGGGGGAACAACAGGCCTGAGCAGCATCGGACGCCGCACATCCCACATGTCCTTACCAACAGAGAGCATAATTGTGGCAGGACGCAATGTCTGCAGTGTGGAAATCTAACTATAAAGGCAGTAATCTCTGTGTGTCTGCCATCTGCGATAAGTTCTTCAAACTCACTTCGCACTCGGTGGATGTATCTGGACCCAGGGAAGTACAGTATTGAATTTGGGCACATGACACGTTCAATGTATTAATAATACACTTTGAATAGAAAACTAGCGCACACCGGAAGTTGACTTCACACCGTGTTGACATCACACAGTGTCCAATTTTTGTCCAACTAACACAAAACGCCCTTCAGGCGTTTCTAACTTTTCACCTTACCTGACCCCTGATCCTTCTGGCCCCTCAACCCAGCCCTACGCATTGGCCCTTAACCCATCTTCCTTACTCAGGATTGGAATCAGAATTAGGAAATTTATCACCAGGCAGATGGATGCGAGCAACACCAACAGAGTACCAAATAATGCAAAACAGACACAGAATCTTATCCCACAGCAGCATAAATCAACAATCTACATAGCACATTAAGTGGTTGCTGCCTATATGTTCTTATGATTGTACAATCTATATAGGATTAAGTAGGATGCAGAAAGGCAGCTAGTTCAAAACTAATTATAGCAGCTTGTAAAAATACTCTTACCAGATTATGTTCAGGGCCGGACTAACGCACAGGCTAGATATGGTTGCAGCCTAGGGGCCCCACGTGTGCCAGTCTGTGCCGATCCGCTAGCCCCCCGATCCGCTAGCACCCCCCCCCCCCCCCCCGCTCAACAAAAAGTTCCGCGCTAGCACCCCCCCCCCCCGCCCAAGAAAAATCTCCGCTAGCACCCCCCCCCCCCCCCCCCGCTCAACAAAAATCTACGCTACCACCTCCCCCCCCCCCCCCCCCCTCCCCAAACAATTTCGCAACCCCGAAGCTGGTCCTTTATGGTGGGGGGCCTACATCACCCTGCAGCCTAGGGGCCCCTAGCCTTCTTAATTCGGCCCTGATTATGTTTGATGGTTATCACAGGAGAGCCCAACTTTACATGCATGGATGGAAATTTGATGGAAAAATGGGACATGTACAAAATGGAGAGGATAACAGCCTTTTTAATAATAAATAACAATAGTACAGCATAACATTTAAACAAAATTACATGGATTTGACATTTTGTTAGAACAATGTCTGTGTGTGCACATATCAGTTTGTGTGTGTGTGCATGTGTCTGTATGTGTGCCTGTGTGTGTGTCTGACACAGATTACATGTAGAACATTGTCTAGTTTAGTCTAGATTAACATCCAAGGCGGACAATGGCGGCACGCATTCGGACAGGTGCTGCTGCCGCCGTACACTCAAACAATGCTGCCAACTACGCAAAACTCTTGTCTTCGCACAAAACTGGCTCACGCCATCTGACACCATCAAGGCAAAGTGCTACGATCACTAAAAGTCTGTTTGTAGCAAGTTTAGTCTTTGCCCTCGGGTCGCTGGCTCCAGGAAATCCAATATGGCCGCTGCCTGAAAAGGGTTCCGACTATAGCTTTTGAACCACATGAGCTACAAATACAAACTTGATGTCTTTTTTTAGCTTAATTGATCATGGGAAACACATAGGAATGTTTATATTTATGATCCAGTATATCTGGACCCCTTAATCCTCCAAATCCAATATGGCCACCACCTGAAAAGGGATTCGGCTGCATATTTTGAACCAGATGGGATACAAATGTAAAGTTGATATATATTTCACCTTTTCTGGCTATGGAAAACACAACATAATATTTATATTTATGATTGGGTATATGTGGACCCCCAAATCCAATCTGGCTACTGTATGAAAAAGGGTTTTGACTACAAATGTTGAACCAAATAAGCTACAGATGAAAACTTAATGTCTATTTAATTTTATTTACCATGACACACACAGGAATGCTTACATTTGTGATTGCCTATGTTTAGACCCCACATTTGCATTTACAAGAGAACTACCTGATAATTCATACTTTCCTAATATTCCCACCAATTTTCTAATTGAGAATGTAGGAAAGGCATATATGAGGGAGTGTCAGAATTCCAGCATAGCCATGCTACTTGGCCAGCGGGAGAGCTGAAGTATGTTTTAAAGGTCTCCCTTATCTGTCGAGCCTCTACAGATGCTCGATTTCTCCGCAGATTCCTGTTCCTCTGCTCCAGATGGTCTCAGATAGTTGCAGAGAATGCAGGCAGCTTTGACCACAATGTCTGCAACAGATGGGCTAACCTGCAGACGGCAGTGAAAAACTCTCCACCGTTGACTCAGGATCCCAAAGCTATTCTCCACAATTCTGCGTGCTCTGGAGTCGGTAATTAAAGACCCTCTGGTCCTCTGGCAGGTATCGTCCTGGGTTGGGCTGTAGGAGATTCCAGGGAGCTCAGCTGGTGGTGGGACGCTGAGGGATCCATCATACATACAAGTAATTTATGCATTATCATTGGCAAACAGCTTCTGCCATGAACACAGGGACATTTTCCTTCTGCCCCCCAAGCCCCTAGGAGGCACTACAGTTGGATGGATATATAGCCGCTTCCTGATTGGCCACTGGGTGGTCAGCTATCTACCCAGTACATACAAATGTGAAATACAGTTATAGGACATTAACCTCATTCATTTCAACCTCATTAACGTCCTCTTGAATTTGGAAAATGGAATACCTGGAGTACACCCAGCAGCTAATGAGTGAGTAAAATGTTTGTTTTTTCGGTACTAGAGACTATGAGTGATCTGGTGATTGTGAGTGATAATGTTAATTCATGTGGGAGACCATGATAATTCACTGTTGTTTTTTGTGTTATTGCTGTTTTCTTGTTATGCTAAGCAAACCTTTAAGAGTTTTGGACAAATTTACTATATTATTCTTTTAACAATTTGAAATAATATAAATATTGCCTTGCAATAATAGTTGTCTTATTCTTTCATATACATGTATGATTACACTTTGAATGTATTCACCTGTGGTACACTGAAAGCATTTCACTTTTATAAGGAAATTAATCAACATTGAGAATAACCTTCAAAGTTCAAAGGATTTTCAACCACAGAATACAGGTTAGAGACTTACACAAGCATAAATATAAATATGCCAATGGACTTCCTGTGGTCAATAAACATAAAATAGACACCACATCTTCATTTGTAGCGCATTTGGTTCAAAATTTGTAGCCAAAACCCTTTTTCGGACAGCGGCCATATTGAATTTAGGGAATTTGGGGGGTCCTGATATACCCAATCATAAATGTAAGTATTCCAATGGGTTTCCTATGGTCAAAAAAGGTAAAATAGACATCAAGTTTGTATTTGTATCTCATCTGGTTCAAAAGCTATGAACGAATCCCCTTCAGGCGGCGGCCGTATTGGATTTGGCAGCCATCTTGGTCTCAGGGACCATTGGCTCGGGAGCCCTGGCTAAATCATTTCAGTATGCCCTCAGCTACATCTTTGCCAAATTTGGTGCGTGTAGATGAATTTGCGCGAACAATGGGGTGTAAGGCCCCATACTACAGCCAAAACTGCTTTTTTGGACAGCGGCCATATTGGAATTGGAGGAATAAGGGGTCCAGATGCACCAGGTCATAAATATTAACATTCCTATGTGTTTCCCATGACCAATTAAGCTGAAAAAGATATAAAGTTTGTATTTGTTACTCATGTGGTTCAAAAGTTATGGCTGGAACCCTTTTCAGGCAGCGGCCATATTGGATTTGGCCGCCATCTTGGCCCCATGGGTCACTGGCTCCGGCGCCCTAGCTAAATAATTTCAGTATGACTTGAGCTACATCTGTGCCAAATTTGGTGCTTTTAGATGAATTTGCGTGAAAAAGTGCTTAATTCCCCCCACTACAGTTGGTTCTTGGTCCCACCCGCATCACTCACTCCTCTCAGACGCAAATTGACTTAATGTTTACAAACAGACTGGAAAGGATAACAAAATCATATAACTTACAGGTTTATCCGACCATAATATTACACTACTGGGAAGGAAACTCGTGTTTTAAGAACACAACCACAGTGAAACAATATCACTTGAGTATTCCTAAAAATGATATGGACAAGTTCAAATCTGCTTTAAATTATATCAACTGGACTGATATTTTGGCCATTGAAGACATAGAGAACAGCTGCAACCTGTTTTCAAGCACTATTAATAATAAAATATCCTTATATAGCAGAAGAATGACACACAGACCAAGACAGAAAAACTCTCCACCTTGGCTCAATGAGGTGCTCTGGAAACAGATGAGGGACAGAGATTCCTCACTAAAGACTGCACTTAAGTCAGGACTTAGAAGTGACTGGTATAGCTATACATCCCTCAGAAATAGAGTAGTAAGGAACATAAGGAAAGCCAAAGCAGATTTCTACATAAAAGTAATTGATGAGGCAAAGGGAGATGGCAAATTAATCTGGAAGAATCTCAATAAATTAATTGGGAAAGACACTCAGCATTGCGCTCCGGCACTTGAACTGAAATTAAATGGAATCATAACCAAAGAAGACGACATTATAGCAAGCACTTTTAACATTTTTTTTATCCAATCAGTTGAGGAATTGGCACAGAATTGCACTGCTAGTAATATAGTGAGCATTCCTATTGATATTGACAAACCTGTTTTTAGAATTGAGGAAATTAGTGAACTTGAGGTAGAGAACATCATAAACTCATTAAGGAACTCAAAAGTTAAAGATGCCTTTGGCCTTGATTCTACATTTTTTAAAACTCATAAACAGCCTTTAATTAAACCTCTTACACACTTAATCAATTTATCAATTTATCAATTAAACAAGGTATTTTCCCAAGTTCATGGAAAACAGCTATGGTAACCCCCATTTTCAAGGCCGGTGATAAAACACTGGTGGAGAACTACAGGCCCATCAGTATACTACCTGTGATATCCAAGGTAGCCGAGAAATGGGTGGCGGAACAGCTGACTATTCATCTTAGCAAAGGCCATACACCACTGCACCCAATGCAGTTTGGCTTTCGAAGTAATCACTCCACAGAAACAGCCAACTGCTTTTTTATCGAGAACATCAAAATTAATCTAGATAAAGGAGGCATAGTGGGTGCAATATTTTTAGATTTAAAGAAAGCATTTGACACCGTCGATCATGACGTTCTTTTGTCAAAACTATCCTATTTTAATTTTTCTGGGGATGCAATCAAATGGATGAAATAATATTTAACTGACAGAAAACAAAGCACACGCATTAACAACAGTCTACATACCTAAACTGTAAAATAGGTGTCCCTCAAGGATCTATACTGGGCCCCTTTCTGTTCAGTCTCTATATAAATGACCTGCCCACTGTTTGTCCATCTGTACATTTACAAATGTATGCAGATGACACAGTCCTCTACGTGCATGCTAAAAATAAACAACAAGCTGCACACCAACTGACTGAGGCCATGAGCAAGGTATCCATCTGGCTAACTAATTCGTGCTTACACCTGAACATAAGCAAAACAGTATGTATTTTACAAAGCAAACTACTGTGTCTCATGACCCTGATGTAATAGTTAACCAAGAGAAGGTTAGAGTGGTGCCTGACTTTAAATATCTGGGAATCATTCTAGACTCACAACTCTCATTTAAAAAGCATGCACAAAAAGTTGCCAATACTGTCAAATTTAACCTGGCAAATTTTAAGCACATAAGATCTACCAATCTACCAATGAAGGCTGCAAAGCTCTTCTTGCATGCGATGATCTTCTCACATTTTACTGTTTAACTAGCTGGTCGCAAGCCAAACAACATTGCAACCATTGGAGTCACTCTATAAACAGGCATTAAAGACATTGGACCATAAGGGTAATAGCTATCATCATTGTCACATAGTCAAAAAACACAACACGTTTCGCTTTGAAAACTTCACTTTGCTGATGCCTGTCTTGTCTTTAAGGTACTCCATGGGCTTGCTCCACCACCGCTGTGCCAGTTCATAAAACAGAAAGACAAGGTCAATAGAGTAACTAGAGCAACCTCCAGAGGGCACTGCATAGTTCAATATAGAAAAAGTAGGATTGGAAACAGTCTTTTCTATCAGAGCCACACTTTTTTGGAATAGCCTACCCAATGAGTTAAGGGAATGTAATAGTCTTTCCATTTTTAAAAAGCAGCTCAAAACCTGGATTAGGGACAATTACAATTGTAACCATACATCAAATACTTAAGTCCATGAACATACTTTTCTTTTCTTTTTTCTTTCTGTATTTATAGACTACTGTATTTTTACATTGTACTGTAAGTGGAGGGTTAGATGAGGTGAGCAATATCTGTGTCTGTTTGAGGGTATGCTCATATCTTTTAAAATTGCTGCTGTATTTTTTAAATTGCTACTGTATTTTGTATCAACTTTTGCATTTTAGGGTGCCTTTTAAGATCTGGCTAGGGACAACAGATGGAAATTAGCACTTGTAGCTAACTCTGGCTTGTTTACAGCAAGTAACTTGTCTGTTGATTAATGAGCATTGTCCCTATCAAATAAATAAATAAATAGTTCACAAGATCAGGTGTGAGGTGTCTTGTGCTGCATGTAGCTGAGCCGCCTGAGGCATTGACAGGGGACTCACATCTGAGTTAAAGAGTGACAACAAGGCTTCCTGTGTTGTGAATCAAAAAATGTGAATATGTTAAAATAAATACAGTAAATTAGTTAGAATTGATCATATTAACGAGTTAAATAAGTTCATTAAAATATGCTTATGTTTAAAAATAATATTTACATATTTACAAGAGAAATTCATGCTGTATTAGTTTCATGACATGGACTTTTATTTTGAAGTGCATCTCCACCAGAATACTACTTCCTGTTTTGATCAGCTCTGGCTAGTGAGTGATTGTGACGATGCGGTTGGAGAAGAAAATGGAGAAGAATAGTTTGTGTAACAACCTTGTTTATTTGCAACTGAAGAGGAAAGTTTAACACGGTTGTACGCAGTCATTAATATCTTCCACTACATCTTGGTGCCGAAAACCCGGGAAAAGGAATTACTTTGAACTTTGGACTTAAAGTTGGAAGCTAACCGGTAGAAATGGCTGAACGATACGACAGGTTGAAACATAAACATGCTGCATTTCGCACATCTATGACAAAGTTATTGACTCGGGTTGAAGAAGAAATAATCAAGGAAGAACCAGACTGTGATAAACTAAGTGAGATGTTGTCAATGCTGTCCACGAAGGAGAAAACTTTAATTGGCTTGGACCAAGGCATTGATGAGGGAACTCCGAATGAGGAATATGAAGCGGAAATTGAAAGCATGCAAGATTATCAGGTCCGCATTATTCTGTGGAAAACACGTGCCACCAGATTGATTCAAAGTAATATGGAGACCATGAGTAAGCGTGTGAGTAACGTGAGTGCAAAGTTCAAGAAGGAGACATTTTCTTACCTGAAATCCTACCTAACCGGAGCAGCAGTAGCAGGGCTCACGTTTACTGACAGCAATTATGATGCAGCAATTAATTTGCTTAAAAGTATATTTGGAAGGAAGTGCACACATGTCAAAATTACTGAACCTGACTCCTGTGAAAAGGACTTCAGATATTGCAGCCCAAGACAATTGTATGATGAATGTGAAATTCAGATACAAAGTTTGGAATCCCTGGGCATTTCCGGTGACACATAGTTGGTAGTAGTTTATTGTGTCCAGTATTAATGTAGTTAATACCAGATGACATTGTGTTAGCCAACACACGCAAGTCAAATCCAAACAGTGAATGGAAATTGCCTGAGCTCATTTTATTCCTGCAAAATGAGGTGCAAAGCAGTGAGAGAGCGCTTCAACTTACCAGATCAGGGAGCTCACACAAGAAGTCCTCTGCCAAATAACCGACCATTCATTAAACCTCTGTCATCCAGTGAAACAAAATGTAAGAAATGGAGCATTCCCTCAACCACTGCATTACACAGCTAATAATGCACCACAGTGTGTACTGTGACAGTCCGTACCATAAACCAGAATGCTGCTCAGATAATTCATTGAAAAATTAGGAAGATGCTTTGTGTGCTTAGGCCCAAGACACATTTCCAAATTCTGCAAGGCAAAAGGCCTCACATGCACTTTGTGTGGTTGCAGACATCACCAGTCAATCTGTGATCAAGATGAAGTGCAATCAGAGCAATGGCAGTACAGATGCTGTGGCGTCTTCAGTATCTAGCACTATGAAACCAAAGACCAATGGACAGAAGGAAAGAAAAATTGTGCAAAGTTTGTGAGATGGAGGTAGCGAAAGGAGCTTCATTCACGAGAACCTGGTGAAAACCCTTAAATTGCCTGTTTATAAACAAGATACATTGAACCTTTACATATTCGGATCTACCGCTCCCGTGACCACAAAACGCAACATTGTGAAGGTAACATTGGAAAACGTGTGGAATGTTTGTGCATTGAGAGATTAAATGAATCCCTGGTAGCTTTAGAAAGCACATTTGGATGGGTTGTTGTCCATGGACCAGACTCTGTGTCTAGCACGCTAGAAACCACATGCATGAACATTAGTTTAGAGGACACTCAAGTCTCAAAGGAGTTGCACGCCTTCTGGGAAATTGAGTCCCTAGGTATTGTTAACGCAAAAACCGAAAGCCCAGAGGAAACAGAGGCTCTTGCAAATTTTGAGCAGACCATAAACTTTAAAAATTGACACTACCAAGTTAAGATACCATGGCGACAAGACAAACCAGATCTAGTTGACAATTTCAGGGTCGCCAAGAAAAGGTTTGAAAGTTTAAAGAAAAGGCTGAAGGCTGATGTAACTCTTCATGTAGGGTATCTGCAGGAGGGAATTTGTGAGGATATTCCTGTAAATTACATGACACCAGAGAAGATGGAGACCGTGAAATATTGCCTTCCTCATCATGCAGTTTTCCGAGAAGATAAGGCAACCACCAAACTAAGAATCATGTTCGATGCATCATCACACGAGAACTGTTGAGCCTACAATTAAAAACTATGATGATGAAAATGTCATATTTGGATTCTCGCCAAGCCTGTTCCTTCTAGCAATGACTATTAGGAAGCAACCTCAACCAGAGAAACCTAAAACTGTAAAGGCATTGCGGGAATCTTATGTAGATTATCTATGCAATCTATGCAAATGGGTGACAAACTCGCCAGATCTGAGAGCCAAGTGGGAGGAGAAAGCAATGCCATGTATAACAGAAGCAGACTCAAGTGGGAACGTATTGAAATTATTGGGACTATTGTGGAAAGAAAAGGATGACTTTATGTTTGATTTAAATGGACTGTTGGACATTTTAAAAGGAAAACAAAACACAAAGAGAAGTGTGCTGCAGACATCAGCTCGTATTTTCGATCCCATTGGTTTCCTCACTCCGTTCACCATTCGGGTGAAATGCTTGTTTCAGGAAATGTGGCAATGGGGAATTGGTTGGGACGAGCAGTTACCCCCTGACTTGACAACATTGTGGAATAACTGGTGTTAAGAGCTACCATAGCTTCACCTGGTAGTCATTCCAAGATGGTACAAAATTGAATTTCAACTAAATGCACACGAACTACACGTTTTCTGTGATTCGAGTGAAAAGGCATAATTGTGCTGTTGTATACCTGCAAGGACACAATGAAGACGGGGAAACTTGACACTTTACTTTATTTACACACTTAACAAGCTTTTATCTTATGGACCACACACCACCGGGGATTCATATTAGCTTATAAACATCTGAAGTCACAGAAAAGTTGAGTAACTAACCTGGAATTATAAGACAGAAATCAGCGAAGCAGGACAACTGTGGCTCATTCTCCATTCATCTGGATTATGAGCCCCACTTTGCGATGCATTGCAAAGAGTCCCAGTGACGCTGCCGGTAAGTGCTGCCACCCAGTTTCCATTTCACGCAACAGCATGTCATTGTGTGTTTCTCTGTGTGACTTCTTATTCTGAATTAGACAGACTATAATACAATAGCAATAAACTAAAAAGTGACTCAGAGGAAATTAAAACAATAATAATATCTCAACAAAAACACTTATTTTGTGAGTATCACATATGCAGTCATTAATATCTTCCACTACATCCTGTACTGCTGATGTAGCAGCAATGCCAAAGTAGAAGTATCTGCAGTAGTTCAGGAACAAGTCATGCAATTTCTGAGCAAATAATTAGTGGATTTACAGGAAGAATAAGCATTCACACTGTGTTATTGTTGTTTTACATTTAGGATATATGCAAAATTATTTACACTCAAAAAGACGAAGCTGAAGTTAGTTCCCGATTCGTAGCTCCTTATTTGCGGCTAGTGATGTGCGACCGGGATCGAGACGATTTTTTTGAACAGTTTTTATAATGACAAACTGGGAATAATATGTTACCACATGTGCTGTGACATGTGTATTGATCAAAAACAATGTATTCGTAATTTGTAATCTATTCTGTGTTACGCCATATATCCCCCAGTATAGGATTCAGTCTGGCCCAAATAGATTTTCACACTCAGAACCAATCTCAAAAATGGCTCTACAGCCTATCTCAGGCCACTAAATAGGACATAGACTATCTGATTATGCTGTTTAGAGTTGGCCCACATGCGTGTTTTGGGTGACCCAAGGTGATTTAACCTGTGAAAAGCTGGCCTGAAATAGGCCCTAGAGCCACTTTTAAGATCAATTCTGAGCTCTGAAGATCCATTCGGGCCAGACTGAATCCTATACTGGGTGACATTATGTGAGGTGGTCAATATGTGTGCACGTTGATATGGATGGCCCAACGTATTTTTGAGATTGGTTCTGAGTGTGAAAATCCATTCGGGACAGACTGAATCCTATAGTGAGAGATATATGGCATATGGAATACATTGTTTTCAATCAATAAACATGTCACAGTACATGTGGTAAGAAAGTATTCCTAGTTTGCCATTATAAAAACTCATCAATCGACTCATTCCCGGTCTTTGTCTTAAAAAGCCATTTAATGACAGCTATGCACACTTGGGATTTATTATTATCATTAATTAATATTAGTCACCTTAATATACTGTATAACACATGCAGTGTTGGATGTTGTAACAGCCTCCACAGACACACCTGGTATTCACAGATACACACTCACATTTCACAGAAAACCACGTGTCACATAGAAGTGTACTTGCACACACACACACTGCACGGATCTAGACCATTAGAAGGGCGTGCTTTGGTCAATAAAATGGTTTTATGTGGTAGGTTTATTGTGTGGTGTTAAGTTTTAGTAACTGTCATTTCCTTTTCAAGAGACGTAGCTGTTGACATTTTACAATGTATTTCTTTGGTGTCAGTTAACTAAATGTCATTCGGTCACCATGTATTGGAGTGACTACAGGGAAATCAATGCTGGACTTAAGGAGTTTTTTTGGGGGGCAATTCACACGAAAACACATTGTTTTTGGATGAACTGACCATTCAAGCACATCATTATACAAAACAAGAAAGGAACTGTTCAGACTGAAGCACATGGACAGTGAATGAATACATGGACTTAAAACATACTTGTTTTGGACAGCAGATTAGAGGATGCCAATTTTAAGCCAAGATTATGCCCATGAAATCATTTGAAACTTTATTTTCCCTAGATCTCTCCATTTAGGGCGGTGTTAATGCAGGATTTAGCCGTAATCCACAACCATGACAAGATCTGGGCGGATCACAACATCATCATTTGACAAGGGGGCCCTAATGACCGCATGTCTGAGGTATCGTAATATACTTTCAAATAGGACATGAAGGTTTGGTTATATTTTATATCTATCATATGACCAATAATTAGGGTACAGAATCATGAGATATAAGCAGAGGCATATAATCATAAAAGCAACTCCTCATGATCAGAAATGAGCACGTTGTTGGTGACATGTGCAGAGTACATAGTGTGAGGTCAGATTATAGCAAAGAACAGGCAGGCTTGTCGCTGTACATGTAAATAATCTTTTAGATAATACCCGGAGGACGAGGGGGGAAGACGACAACAGCCAGCCCTTGTTATGACGTTTTCACTGTTTGTGTATATAACTTCCTGGGTCAGGGATAGTTGGTGTGCAGACTTTGTGAACTGACACACACTTTGTTGTCTGTCAGGGAAACATAGTTGGACCCAGATATCTGTAAAACTTTGCACATTCTACTGGTGTTAAGAATAAAACTGATTATTGAGTAAACTAAAACTTCTTCTATCGCTTCATTAAAGAACACGTGTGAGTAAGAGTTTAAAGAGAAACTGCTTTTCACAACAGACAGTTGGAAGGTTTTTGCTCTATTTGGAAAAGCAAAACACAAAATAATTAAAAAATCACTGTCAAATCCTATTGGGTTGGAGTTTGTGTAAAAATTCCTGTCAGAGTAAACACAGAGAGACTAACGAAGATGGAAACATTCTCTAACTGGTTTGAAATTGAGTATTGCAACTAACAATGGCAGTGACACTTTGTGTGTGTGTATGTGTGTGTAAATATGGAAACTTGGAAGAAGCAGGGAAATGTGATTTCTCATGCATATTTGGGGTCAGAACAAGAATTTGACTTCTGGAATCAATGGCGTTACACACACATAGACACACAAACACACATTATTAACTTCTCTCTGGTGATCCTGGAGGAGGAACAGGGGAAGTAAAAGGGTGAGTGAGCAATTGAACGTAATAAGACTGAAAGAAATGGTTTCTCATTTTAGTTTAGTGCTAAACCTTGAGAGAACAGAGAGCAAGACACTTCATTAAGCCACATTTTAATGGGGTCATCTATCTAAATCAGATATGTTGCATAATGGCGTGCTATTATTTATATTTGATAAGGAGCGCTTTATGTTCCGGAGTCATCGTTGGAGGCCTTTTGATAGCACGTTGTCTCTCTCTTATTTGCTATTAATGTGGGATTATTAAAGTTCCATGATCATGCCATGGCAAGCAGACCTTTCTTTAATTTCATGTGATTGCAGAGAGAGAGAGAGAGAGAGTCGGGCAATGGCTGATGAAATCAGGGTAAGAAGCGAGAGAAAGAGAGGGAGGGAAAGGGAGAGAGAGAGAGAGAGAGAGAGAGAGAGCAAAAGTAAGAGCCAAATCCCCATGGCTCTTAACACGTATTAAGTATCTGCATATACAGTATACGCATCATTTGCCTCCAGGTTTCAAAAACATCTCTCATATCTGTATGGAAATAAGTTTCTCTAGCCACCTTAAAAATGAAACATAAATAATCGAAGTGTCAAAGTTGTCTCCAGTCCTCTCGTGATGCTGTATATCTGACGTCTGCGGGGCAATATAGGAGTCTTTCTATATTTAAGTCTGTGTATATTCAAGTTCATAAAATATTGACAGCATTTTAAAATCAGAATTATATTGCATTAAAGTTTACTCAGTTCTAATTTTGACGGCCCTCTCAAAGGCCCTGTTTACACAAGAGAAATATCTAGATTCTACAACCATTTTTGAATTTTGAGTGTATCTAGATTCAGAAATTCATCTGTTTACATGATATGCACAACACAATGTAGAGTACACCACCTCCAAGAGGTGGTTTTGACAATGGTTAGTAGTCTACATCTCTTGTACAACCGTTCCCGCCGGTTTGGCGGAGAAAACAGATTGGCTGTTTGGCAGAGAAAACTCTATTTGCATCGCAATCTCACAACCGCTTGCAATTCATGATTTGAAGAGAGATTTAAAACATGTAAACAAGGCCAAAGGTAATTCAGATTCCACCTTATCCAATATATATGGTTAAAATATAATGTTTCACGTATACTTTTTCATATACCATTTCACCCAGATAATAAATATATTTTTTTAATGTTTAAATATTTTCTCAAGCAGTGGTGATGTATGGTGACGTGGTCAGTGCTGATTCTGTTTGTGTATATTTCTGTGTGACCTATTCCCATATGCTTATCTGGCCAGAGATAATACATTAAAGGATATGCTGTGACTGCAGGTCGTTGCCATGACAATCGATAGGGGCCTGCTGAAAGTTAAGCGCATTGCATTGATTGGTCCCTAATCAGTGATGGAGATTCCACATGATTTTAAAAGCTGCAGCGCCCGCGCCCTGCGAGAAAGCAAATGAGTGCCCAGATAGATACAGATAGAGAGGGACTTAATGTTGCACGCAAACACCTCTAGTCAAAGTTGGCTGAGGTTAATCCTTCTTTCGGTACACATAATTCAATTTGGTTGGATTTATAGGAAGAAAACTGCAAGACGTTAGAAGGATCTCTATTTGAAGATAGGAGGTATGTGTGGGTGTGTTTGTGTGTTATCACATGGATTTTCTTCAGTGCCAACTGTGTATGTTTTACTGATTGAACTGTCATACTATTTAAACACTGATGAGTGTACTCTCAAAGGAGTAAATCATATTCAGGCTCCTTGTAATTAGTTTCTCTCTATAACTTTGCTAATCCTCTAGAAAACAAGGATTAATTGTTAATGGTTGTTCATATTCAACTCAGAGCCACCTATATGCCGGTGTCTTAATGAGCTTGGGAAAAAAAATACCTATGTGGCAGAAAAACACCTCAATTAAGTTCTGTCATCCTACGGTTATTATAAATTATTATTTTGATTTAGGATATTAGAGATAAATCATGGATCTTTAACAATATTATCATTATCTCTAATTAATGTCAATTTCAGATGAGTCAGTAATTAATATATCCGACAATGTAGTCTTGTTTGATATTACTGTAGCAAAGTCTCTGCTACTACATGGTAACAAGGAAACCACACGTGTTAACGGCAGGCGTCTCTTATTTGTCCTGGGCCGACACCGAGTGCCGCAACCCCACCATGGCCTCTGTCGCACACAATAGGCCCTTTTCACAGAAGGAAAAACACAGATGTAGATCATCACATTAATTATAGGTGCGTTTCATTTAGGTATAGCAGTGCACCAGTATAGACACAATTATATACATTGACCATGCTGGTGCTGTGACGGACATAAATAAAACCGAGCTAATGTTAAAATTACAGGAACAGGAAGTTACTTTACCCTGCTACTGACTACCTTACTGCTACCCTGCAACCTGTGAAAAGGGTCCATAATCCCCACAGCACAGGCAGGAATAATAATAATTAGGGATGTCCGATATTATCGGCCCACCGATATTATCGGCCGATATTGGCATAAAAAAATCAATATCGGAAAATATCGGTATCGGTTTTTTAACCGATACCGAAATCGATTTTGAAATAATTTCAGACATCTGTTATGTTTCAAGTGAGGACATGGTTTGATGACATCATACACGCGCCGCGCCGTCTCAATAACAAGCCTGGGCATGTGCGGCCGTGTAGCGGGACGCTAGTTGTAGCTGTGGTTATGTCGGTGGTTTGGAATTATTTCAAAGTTTCTACGTTGAATAGTAAAATAGGGGTCAGCGCAACATACTAACGCATTCTGCGAAACAAGTCTCATCACAACCGGTTCAGGTCCGCTGTACCGCGCTCACATTATTTTATTTATTAATCCGCACTTCCAGACCGTCACCGGGGCTTCAGAGTAATGTGTCCGAGGAGAGCAGCCCTCTCCCGGACACACACGCTAGCTTTTACCGCTGTTTTGTTTTTATTTATTAATCCACACTTCCGCTCGGCATAAAGCCTATTGCAATGAGTGTAAAGCGGAGGTTTCACGTGGCCGCATATATCGGTATCGGTATCGGTTGATATCGGTATCGGAAATTGAGTTGAACAATATCGGTTATCGGTTATCGGTAAAAAAGCCAATATCGGACATCCCTAGTAATAATAATAATAATAATAATAATAATAATAATAATGATACAATTTCAAGTGCTTTTTCTTCAATTTTTTTCCCATTGCTGTATTATCTGTAATAATTTTTTGTGGCAATAAAATCAAGCAAAATAGATGCATCTATTTTGCTTGATTAGCATAATGATTTGTCAATCATTATGCTAACCACCCACAGCTGTGCCGGTCCCCACGATTGAGCCGCCCCGCCCCCTTGTTTGCAGCTGATGCCAAGCCACGCCCCCTTCACGCCACAATTACTTTTAAAATGTTCAAATCGCTAGCCCTACGCACAACAAAAATCAAGTGACATAGTTCACATCTGCAACCCCCTCCCTTATAATGAGCATTCTGTTTCTTCCTCTTTTTCGCACAGCTGTAGATTGAACCCACACTTTAGCTTGCAGTGCAGAAACAAGCTAGGGGGCATGCCTCGTGATTGAAACGTGAATATTTTATTAACATTAAATATTCAGTGGATCATGAACATTTTTTAAAACCAGGGTTGTCCCCCATGTTGCCGTCCTCATCTCGTTCTTTACCGTTTTCTACCAAATCTATTAAACACTGTTCAAAGTTTACAAACTGTGCAATAATTACTCATTATTGATTATTACACATATTTTTAACAGCGAGTAGGCCTACTTTGGCTAAGGTCTGAATTCTGTTTTTGCTTCATGTCCTTAAAATAGTATAAGAAAAGCAATTTTTAAGGCCCTGTAACTGTGGTACAAAGCTATTTAATTAAACTGTATTGAATCCCTTCTGTTGTAAACTATTCTGTATTACTCAGGCACTGCAGTCTTATGTAAACCATCTCATTTTATTTAAATACAGATTCAACTATGGGTTTTGTTAATAATTCTTTAGTTCACATTCAACTAAATGTGTTTAGATCAACAACTACACTCTTTTTGACTGTCAACTGAAAACAAAAACATTTAAAGCGCTCTGTCTTCAACCAAGATGTAATGGCCCCTTTCAGATCTCTATAATGAAGACCTAACAAACCAAGAGAGTAGCTATAAAAAACAAGTGCTACTTACGAAACCTGAAATTGAAAGTTTAAACACAGGGTACTGTCTCTAAGCCTCTTGAAACCACCCTGATCTCACAAATTCACATTCTGTTTCTATCTGCAGACCAGTCTGGCCCCGATCACGTTGAAAGCCTATTCCAAAATTTGTAAAATAAAAAATTTTTTTTTTTTTTTTAAAAAAAACTGGTACCCAAGGAAAAATCCACAGAGCAATCAAAATCGAAATCTGCAAGAGTGTCACTCTGATTGGCTGGAGGTTTGTGAACCAGGTAAAGACTCTGACATAGTTCAGAGGTCTGTGGGACGTCCACAGTGCAGACGGACAGTCTAGAGACTTTTGCCTTTCATAGTCCAGCTGTATCTCCCACAATCTTTCTGCGTCATTTTCCTTTTCTGTTTCTAGTATTCAATGAAATGCATCTCAATGTGAATGTTTTTTACCTCTTAATGCCAAATGTTATTGACACATATGCACAGGATACATAAAATAGAAATGTACACAGGAAGGTGCATTACATACTCACAACAAGAGTCTCTTTCTGTGTATGGTATGTCTGGACTATGAATTGGGCTTTAGCCAAGGCCAGACTGATTGCGAAACACAAACTTGAATATCTGGATGGCCTCATAAGGCTAAATGTCTCTATTGGTAAAGTCAGAACAAAGAGGATATGAGGCAAGAAAACATGGAATTAAACGGATATCTAACTAAATGTAATATATTATGGATTTAACTATGAGTTGAACACATAATATGGCAGACAAACACATGGATAGATTGGCAGACAGACAGGTGCACACACCTACACATGTACACATACGTACCCATTTTGCCCATATATAGTATATAAAGTCACATTTCAGTGGTCATATGATTGGAATTGTCTTCTCAACAAAACAGGCTTAGAGGAAAATTGTTTCTGTGGCAGGGTCGCTCCTAACCACACGCCACCTAAGTGGCTTTCCTTGGGGCCCTCCGATACAGGACACGGGTAGATGGTAGTTGCAAGTATATATTTATTGAAGAGCAGGTGGTACATGCTGAGCTGATGTTCAAGCTGCCATGACAGTGGCTCCTCCTCGAGTGTGTGTGGTGATAGCTGGTTTATCCTGGGTGCCATGATTGCTCTGCACCACAGGTGTGCAGCCCCACCCAGCCAGAGTCTAATCAGTGTGACTCAGGCCAGGTGAGGCTGTACACCAGCCATCAACAACACACACTCCACATACACCCTCCACAGTTTCCAATTGGTCAAATATTCCAAACTGAAAAGGTCATGAATAAATAACAGGGTTGGCCACAGGAACCATGTAGTATTCATATATATGGTCATCTTTTTAAAAGACAGAGAACCAATCAATTATTTAAAGATCTGTTATTTGTTTTGGGTCGGTCAACAGCTTCCCACCAAATACAATACAAAAATGTCTGCTTCTCGCTCTCTCTCTCTCTCTCTGATCACTATAGTGGTTAACTGCTGGTATGCCATTCTCTAGCTGCACTGTACTTGCTGTTTGAATACACAAGTGGAAAGTACTTGAGAACTTTACCTTGGACTTTATTTGAGTGATTCGATATTGGGGCACTTAATACTTTTACTCTACTAAATCTAATCTGGTCTAATAAAACTCAAGTAGATGACACTAGTTTCAATTGAGAAATATTTAACCAATATAACACATGTGGTAAATATTATTAACATACTTACACACTTAACCTTTGCTTTATTTATTTACCACTCCGTCCACTACCTTATTAGATGAACACAAACTACTCTGTGCACTTTGTGCATGAAAGCCAAACACACAAAAAAAATCTTGACACACACTTACTAAGTGAATAAGGGTAACCTTATTGTATCAGTTTGAAAGTCCATCACCAAAATCGTTGTGCGCGCGATCCAAATTCAACGACTACAAGGAGCAGTTGGTCACTTTACATTGTACAACTTCTGTTCAGGGTTCTTAATCCATATCTTAGCCATGCAGAGACAGACAGAGAGACAGAGGCAGGCACGCACACACACACGTTCTGTCACAACCAGCTTGAGGAAGGCTCAGACTCGCTCTGTAACATAGTTTAACCACACATTCCTCTTGTTGGTAAGGGATGGTAAGAGGGAGTGAATGGTGGTGGTGGGAGATGTGAAAGATAATGAAAGACAGTGATCCCTCTATGCCAGGGGACTGTGGAGCGGGGGTTGGGGATGGTGGGTTGGTTGGCCTGCCAATGAGAGGTACACGCCGGACAGAGTGGGGAATCATGGGTAATGTCCATTACCCCCAGCCACTGCACCCCTGTGTGTAAATAAATAATGAAAAATAAAGGTTATTAGGACAAGAAAAAGATTAGAGAATAGAAAGGGAGAAATTGAATTGAACTTGTGCTCCGTTTGCTACAATGCTGCTGGTAAGCGCAATGGCCACTGCCTACCGATGCGTTCACTTGCAGCACCACCGCCACCGCTCCTCCTATTCAACCTTCGCCATGCTAGCCCCCACCTGTCTGTCCCTCCCTCCTCTTCACAGACAGATGGTCAACAAAACTAATTAACCTTTCTCCCCCCTTTCTTATTCTCTTCCCAGCCATGGCATTCAGAGTGCCGCTCAATCTCGCCCCTGGGAAAGAGCATGGTACAACCTGTGTTCCTTTTTTGGGGTGTATTTAGAGGTTGCCGCTCGGCGCTGTTGGTCAGTGAGCAGGAATCACAGAGCTGTGGAAGTTGGAGTCAAGGTGAACTGCTCTTCTGAATGATTCGCTTCCTTGTAAAGAATGTCATTGATTGCTAATAAATACATTATAGATTAGATTATCATAACGATTCATAATGATCAATGAATAGTTGTGTTATAACAAAACAATAAAGTTCAATGTTTAATGGTCCACTATTGTAAATGGTTAGGATGTAGAAAAAAGATAGATAGATATCAGGGCTATCAAAAGGGGCACATTTCTCACACACTGACGTACTGAAAATGACACCAAGACACACACACATACACACACACACACACACTAAGAGGCAATGGTGTTCACAGAGGTGAACTGAGAGGATAATAGTAGCATGGCACCTGTCTGCAGCTGATGAATGGTCACACTAGGCTGTTAGCTGTCAATGACAAAGGCAAGGGCAAAAACATGCTGCACCTCTATTGCAATCGAAAACACATATGGAAAATTTCAATTTATTCGTCTTTTAAAAAAAATTTACATTTTATCGTGGTCGAACTGATTGAAAGTGTTACACAGAGAAACGTACCAATTATTCCATCTTTTCCTCCAGTCCTCTCTTGATCTCTCTACCCTTTTGTTTCCATAATAACTGCGCTAGGCTACTCTGAATCCATTTTGTTTGTCCTTGTGTTTGATACACTTTTACATTTAACATAAAAAACTCTATAATAATGAATGTTGTAAAACATGCTGATTGAAATGTAATTTACTCAAAATGTGCACCAACCCCTCATTGAGTATAGGCATGTTAACTTTTGCTTCAAGCTAGCTGGTCTTCTTCTGTTCCTACAACCTCCTACATTAGCTGTTATTTCTGCTCCTACACACCCACTTATTTTATTCGTATTCTCTGGTAGGATACAAAACACAGTCAACCACAAACAGTTACCTACAATGCTACACTTTTTCAATGCCTAAACGCTAGCTCTAGCAAGCATTTCTTTTCCTTCAGCTTTAAGCTTCAAGTTCAGCTTTAACGAGATATCACACATAGCATTTAGCAATCCAGCCCACCTCACATGTTTAACGCCTCTTGCCCACTGGATGCGTTCGTCAACGCATCCCATTGACTTTGAATGGGGCTGAGCCGCAATGCATTGTGGCTCCGTCAGTCAAGTCGGCTCCGTTCGTTGCGTTGAAAAGTTGAGAAAATGTTATCTTTTCTGGCCACGACGGATCCGTCAGCCAATCAGATCACATTATGCAAATATATGTCCTGTGACGCTACTTGGACTCTGCCCAATGAAATCACCTTGGTGGTACAACCCGGGAAAGCACATCTGTTATGTCAGACTGCCGGCAGCGGGAACATTTAAACCTTATTAAAAATGGAGGACAAGTTGATAGTGGCGGTGGAAAAGCACTCTTCTTGCTACGACGGGATCCATCTTGCAATAGAAAAGAGCAATAACAAATTGCAGGAAGAGCGCGGCTTTGTTGTTGCGGGAAGCGATTTGATTGGCTGCTGGCTGCGTCTGGCTCCGTCGGCAAATTCCACGCCCCCCTCCGTCAGACACGCCTTCCGTCTTCCGTTGACGGTTGAATGCAGTGGGTAACAGGCGTAACTCCAAAATCTGACAAGTTTTAAATGATATGAACTTTAAATCTAGTTTGATGCTGACCTTTTTCTTAACATGCCATCCAAAATGTCATATGATGCTAAGGGTGCAAACAAAAAGCAAAATGATGTAGCACCAGCTAATGCTAAAACAGCTAGATGTTGAGTTAAGCTGACTATTACAGCATTTCCTACGTAAGCACTGGTTTGATTAAAAGCCTGTTTTGATCCCTATTAGCCCTGACAGATCACAGATCAGTGTTGATGGTCGGTGGCACTCTCATCTATAATATTGTCCCCTAGCCAAGATTATTATTTGTTTTTTCAATCTGATAAGTAGTTTTAGATACAACCATTTTAAATTGTGCCCATGAAATGAGCAGTAGTCTGTTTTGTCAGGCCTTATTACAGCAAGACATTACTACAATCACAACAGTCATAAAATTAAATGAGCCTATTGGTTATTTTGCCAAGCAAAAAGATCATTTATTTTGAGAAACAACATTTATTTTGTGTTGTTATTACTGCATCAAGTAAAACAACAACAAATCAGTATTTGTTGAATCCATACTTTAATTAATTCCCTCCACTTATCAAATTTGTATCTTGTGTCTAACAGAGTATTTTGCAAACCACTGATTGAAATGACAACTTTGTGGTTTTTAATCTTTTCATTCGATTTTTGAATCGTGTGTCAAGAAGCCACCATTAAGGTGATCTGTTCTGTTCCTACCATCATTTTGGTGCGTGCCCTCAAACTATACAGAGCCACAGTGATGGTCTGAATGCATGGAACATGGCTTTGTTTAGTTAAGTGACTTAATTACTTAGTTATGGTTACGTTAACAAGTGGCAATCTCTCAGTTCCACTGTCCTGGCTGTGTTTATAAAGCCCAAACCTTACACGGTTTGTGTTAATGGTTGCATTACCTACACAACCAGTAGTGACCCAAAGTTGATTGGCGGCGATTACATTGAAGCAGTACAGCGTTTGGGGGGCTGTCCCAGAGTTATGAGGGGGGATCATGGAAATGAAAATTGGTCATGTCTTTCAATGTTTCCTCCACATCAGTCACCCGGAGGAAACCCTTGACAGCTACCTGGAAGGGGACAGCACCGCCAATCAAAAGATACAATCCTGGTGTGCAAGGAATGTATGGAATTCTAGATTTCCTTGTTTGCAGACCTCAAAGAAAATGGGCATGGGACTCATCCAAGTGAGTTGATTTGAAATAGTGGTGCATTGATGCATGTGTGTGTGTGTGTCAGATGACGCGTTTTCGAACTACTAAAAAACCTACAAAAAATAGAAAAAAGTACAATCTGTACAATCCAAGGCAAGCCCTGCTGGATCCAACTGTAAACTAGATTTTAATTTATTACCTTCAGTTTAGTTCAGTTTATGTTTGCTGTTTTGTTTTCTCAATTTGCACAGATAAAAAATCAATAAAAAACATTACGATGTATTTATTAAAAAAGACGATTTATTTAATCATTCTTTTGTGTTTTCTATAACAACAATTATGGGTTACACTGGCATTAGCATTTAGTAATAACTGACAAAAAACTGAAATACTACTATTTACATTACTATACACAAAAAGTATGATCATATCAATAAATAGTAATGATACAAATCATTACTATTTATTGATATGATCATACGTTTTGTTTTTTATAACAAAGACCATAAATAATACAATGTAAAATTATAATTTAGAGTTCAACATTAGCGAGTTCAACATTAGCATTTCAATCAGTAGAGACCACTAGCAGCGCCAGGATTTTGATTGTGGGTGGGCCTCCAGAAAACTGGATGGGCCAGTTAAAATAAGCCAAAAAAAAAAACGGGTTCCTACGGAATCCGAGTACGGCCGTGGTTGCTCATCATTTTTTAGGCCTGTTTTCTTGTGATAACAACTTAATTATCTCACTATCTCGAGATAGCAAATTCATGGTTTTGCCGAGATCGCAACTTGACTTCCCCATTGATGTTCTTACAGTAAGAATTGACAATGTCAGAAGGAGAGACCACAATTTTACTTTAATCAAGGACTGGCACAAGCCGAAATGGCATTGTGTCTTTCTATTATGGACAACATTCATATAAGTCTTCGTCAGTTAAGAAGAAGACTATCCAGACTCCAACTTTATAGGCGAGTTTGCTTAAGTGAGCCTGACACAATTGTCTGCTTCATTGCGAACCAGATCCGCGGCCCTGGCCGGCTTCATGGCTGATGTTGGAGTGGTGTGGAGCTGCCGGGTTGGTGTTACTAGACACGCAACATAATTAAGTTGTGATCTCGAGATAACGGGCCTACAAAATGATAAGCAATCACGGCCGTTCTCGGCTTCCGTAGGAACCCCTTTATCTCTGTTTCCGCTTTTTCTGCGGCACTGAGGTAGTATTGCTTTCGTCAACGAAAATTATGACTAAATATCGTCGTCAACGAACCTTTATCACGTGACGAAAACGAGACGAGACGCAACGAAAATGGTGGTCATGTGACGAAAACTATAATCAAATTTATAAAGCATATATTGTTGACGAATAAAAACGGGACTAAATGTGGTTTTCAAAATAAAAACTCTTTTCGTCCCGTTCATTTCGTCCCGCTATTATTATTATTTTGAAATATTTCTGTTTCCTGAGTCTCGGGGCTGCATCAGCGCACTGCGAAGACGCAAGCGACGTCACGTCCTCAATCCCCACTCGCGGCAAGTTAAAGGCCTTTACACACCGGGGCGTTTTTTTTCCTGTGATTAATTCGCATGTAAATATGAGTTTTCTTACTGTTGTTTTTGTCATGAGTACTTTCACACAGAACGCAAATATTACGCGGCGAAAAAGCCGCTTCACTTGTATTGAACAAATGTTGCAACTGTCGCAGATTCGCATCGCTGCCGCTATGAATAGTTTTGATGTGAAATAGGCGAGTATACATTTTCGTGTCGTTTATTCGTCACGCCACGCGGTGTGTAAAGGCCTTAAAGCTCAAACAAAACCTGGCAGGTTAGCCATGTGTGTGTACTTCTTACATGTTTGGTGGGTAAAATAAATATGTTGTAAATTCAAATCAGAGCGTCTTCCATGTCTGTAATTGAATGTTTTCTTGAGTCTATAAGGTAACAATAATATAATAATAAGATAACCTTGTTTGACTTGTGAAATGGGTGACTTAAAGAACATTTTGGTTTTGTCTATACTATACTATAGGTACTTGTACTATATTTACTGGTTTAAATAGAATTGCATTACTAAAAAGAGACTAAAATACAATGTTCATTAACTAAAACTAGACTAAAATGTCATCAGTTTTCGTCGACTAAAACTAGACAAAAATAGTCATGGATAATTCTGACTAAAATAAGACTAAAATGCTCAGACTTTTAGTCGACTGAAACTTGACTAGACTAAAATAGTACAAACGTGACTAAAACTAATAAAGACTAAAATGACAGTTTGACACAAAGACTAGACTAAGACTAAAATGAAAACAGGCCGCCAAAAACAACACTACACTGAGGACAGCGACTCAGTAGCCTACCTGTGAGGTGTGGCTACCGGAGGACGTGATGGGGAGAGGGCGTGGCTATGGGAGGACGTGATGGGGAGAGGGCGGCCGAGCTGGATGGTAACTCGACACTTAAAATGGCAGGAGTTTCCTCCTCCTGCTCCTTGGAGTGTTTCTTTGTGAATTTAAATGAAAACAAGCTGCTTTGGTTGCCATGTTGACGTTTCATTTGAGCTAATAGCTACCGTCTCATTGAGCTTGCTTGAAAAGCTTGCGCGCCAATGTCATTCATTTCATTGGATCACTTGCTCGTGACGATGCAGCGTGTTGGTTGGCTTAAGAGTCCATACGTGGGGTAGAAGCCGCTGATTGGCTGAGAAGCTTTTGTAACCCTTTTTACTCTTTATCAATTTGGTCTCACCAATGAGACAGTTTTGGACCAGTGACACTATCAGAAAAACTCCAGATAAGTAGGAGTCCGAGGTTTATGAATACCAAATTGAGACTCAGAATGAAACACAAGAGTGAGCAAAATTGAACATGTGTATTGATACACAACAAGAATCCCACATGAATTGCTTATTACAGTTATTACACAGTTATTCAAAATAACAAACTAAAATAAAAAATGCGCGCTTAAATAAAACATCCCTCTCAACCCTTGAGCTCAGTTTCTTTCTTTTAGTTCAGTTCAGATCGATCGTTGGGGCCCTTTAATTTTCTTTCAGCAACAAATCTGTCCTACCACACCAGGAAGTAAGGAAGGAAATCCGTCTTGATGTCCTCTGATTGGCTCGCCATCCAGTCGACTGGAACCTTTGCTCTGCAGTCTACTCTGTTCTGCAATCTCAATGGACGCTGCTCCTCAGACATTAGACTGGCTACCAATGCCTGCCGGTGCCAAAACCTGACCGCTGAGCGGTATGGATCCTTTTTCCTCCCCACCGATCAGCACAGTTGCATTCAGCAGTTTAATGTGTGTTTTCGGCCGACAAAGTTGGAAAGAAGTCACGACAACAGTGATAAAATGGCGGTCAACTGCATAGCTCAACCGGTCTCTGATTGGCTACTTCACATCAAAGAAAGCCACCTGATTGGCTTACTTACAGTGTCAATCATTTGCACATTTAACCCTGTATATGCCACCCAAAACACAACATCTCAGTGCTTCTCAAGCCTGGGCTACACTTTCACTCAAAGCTTTCCTCAGGCTGCTTATTGGATGAACAGCTAGAATGAAAATCACTCACTACTCATTATAGTGATAGCTCAAAATGGGTGGGCCCAGGCCCACCCGGGCCCAATAGTAGCACCGCGGGTGGTAGAGACTAGTATTGAAAATGAACACACAACATTTAGTTAGTCGCAATGAAAAGAACAGAGACGGACATGAATGAAAGCTGTGTATATATACACTTTGCATTGGCGCGCAATTGTACTCCTGTTAATGCATGAGGTCCTGACAGTGACAATGACACTTTGCAATGACAGCATGGGAATTAAGAACCTAGCATAGAGCAACAAGAACTAAAAGGGGAATGTCGTCATCTCCTAATTTAACTTTTGCTTTAGCTAGGGGTGACCCCGAATAGTCAACTATTCGACGATTCGATCTAAGGAGCCTGAATCGACTGCCAATCTCGTAGTCGAATCGTCGGCAAAACACAGGACCATTCCATTTGGGCTATAGGCGGTGCTGAATGTCTGATTTTACATATAGTTTCTTTCTCCCAATAAATCATGATATTTAGCCTATTTTTGTATAAATATCAAGTGCAAAACACACTGCCGCCATAGCGCGTCTATGACACAAGTGCCGCCCCTAGCACACATAGGAAGTGTCGCGCTGCGTTGGTCAACAGGAATATAGTCGTCTCCGGAGCAGAAGAAAAAAAAAGCGCCTTTTCGACAGCACTTGACGTGCGACGACGCTGTGAAATAGGACAGTGGCGTGAATTGTAGCGGGGCGGCGCGTCGGCGCGCGCCTGCGCCGCCGGTGTGGGGGTGTACATAGAAAATAATAGGGGCGGGTATTTTGACGCGCCCCGTTCAGCAGCGGTGTGTTTTGGACTTGAAATCCAAAACACACCGCCGCCGAACAGCCTCGAAATTGTAATCGAAATTGTTGAATTGAGTGTTTCAGCTCTTTAGTCTGGTGTGGAAAAATGGAAGCAAATGAGACTTGACGAATCAGATTCGATTATGTCAATTCTTAGTCGGGGACACCCCTAGCTTTAGCACCATATACATTTTCAGTGCAAGAGACCTCTAAATGTGTGCCATCTGCCATGGCACACATTGGCAGATGGGGGGGGTGTTCACATACAAATGTCAGATGTTCACACACAAATGTGTCCACAGTCATGGGGACTAGATATGAAAATGAGCTTTATTGGCCCTTAACAACACTAACAAAATAGAAAAAACACTGCCTCAAAGTGCAAACGCACAGAAAATACAGGCCTAAAGTAAACGTTTTCAATGTTTGTCCCTATAAAACAATAACCTAAAAAAATAATAAAAAGTGGCTATAATAATAAAAAGCTTTGTGTGGATCGCGACCAAGACGAAAGCATGGATATTTCTTTTTTAGTTCATCCGTGAACTTGCATTTACGTTTCGGCCTAGCTGCAGAGACGCCGCCGGTACAAAAAAGGCTATCGACCAATGACGGTAGCTCTACAGTCAGACCGTATGCAGGTAACTCCCCCTACTCACTGCCACTCAAAGCAAAGCAAACAGAACTGAGTAGGGGGGGGGGGGACTAACACAATGGAAATTCCGATGTTGCATGTTTGAAAACAAAATCCCGGACGATTTAGAAAATCCGCCCGGACATTTTTTTAGGTCTCAAAAAGGAGGAAGCCGGACGCCGGACAGGGCATTGAAAAACCGGACAGTCCGGCCTAAAGCCGGGCGAATGGCCACCCTACACCTGACCCTGTGGTGAAAACATATATTTGACATAATTTATTGTGGCCACAGCAGCTCGGGACACTCTGGCATTGGAGAAGTGATCAGTGTTTTGGAGGTTGTTGTCTCCTGCAACCACACGTCTCCACTCTCATGGCTGGATCTCAAAAGAGGCTGCCATCGCGTCAGAGAAGTTTGGCGGGATGAACCTGGGGGGTGAGATGAGATAAGGAAACACTGGAACCTGAGAAACATCACCTGGGCGACATTTCGACAAATTTCTAGTTTCGGGACAGAGAGGTGTATGTTAACCGAATATTGACTGGCAAGTAGAACATTTGAATCCTTGAAATTGATTCCAATAGCCTTTAAAGTGTTTGGGTAAAACAATTACAATATAGTTCACTCCACTTGGTGGCCACGGTGTTGACTATGTTCGTGCTGTGTGCTTTGGGCTTAAGAGGCCACCAGCAAGGCATCAAACTCTTCACTCCTCCCAACCAGCTGCTTGTTTTCTTATGCTGCGTACACACTACAGGAAAGTCAGAGCGATTTGGCCCCTCCTGACCAACGGGGGGGAAAAACTTCGGGGGCTGGTTTATCTCGTAGTGTGCGCTATTTACAGATTCAATCTGACACCTTCTGATCTACTGGAAAGCTCCTCGGGGCAGCCCCAATAATATCAAACATGTTTAATATTTACAACATCAAATCGGCACGGCCCTGATCAAATTCTGTAGTGTGAGGTGCTCAGCGATATGATCAGAGAACGCTGAGTGTAAATAGCCAATGAAAAATTATATGATCAGAGAACGCTGAGTGTAAATAGCCAATGAAAAATTATCTTAAAAAGAGACGTGAAGGAACCCATACATCCAATATCATTCAAAATGGCCAAAGCTGTAATTTGTTTTTTATGTCTATTATAATAACTTTGTGGAGTGTGTGTGGTTGATAGCTGGTTTACAGCCTCACCTGGCCTGAGTCAGACTGATTAGACTCTGTCTGGGTGGGGCTGCACACCTGTGGTGCAGAGCAATCATGGCACCCAGGATAAACCAGATATCAACACACACACTCCATAAAGTTAAAATCAAAATAAAATCTCCAGGAATATATTTCTCTTTTCCGGGTGCCAGTCTCTTTCATGGATATGGTCTCCCTAAATCCTGGAGGGTTGGCAACCCTAAATGACATGTTTAAATTAAATTGGTGAGCTGTCATGGTGTTTGTAGAGTTGTTTTTTGAGGATACAAGCCTGTACATGGTTTTACATTGTGTTTTACAGGGTGCATCAAGTATTGCAAGTATTGCACTCTATGGTAACTAAGCTAAGCACTAAAACGTTGGCTCTCACTCATTTCAACTCTATAGAAAATCATACCATAACCATGGATGTATCGATTATAACCATGGATGTGATTATAACCACCACACGCCGTCCGCCATGTTTGTTTACATCCATGGTTTATGCCCACATTTGATAGCAAGAGATTAGCGAGGGTTTTGCTTTTGAGAGTCGGAGTTGTTCATGAATGGAGTGGGTTAGTGTGTGGTGGGCCATTTTGTCCAGAGCGCTCCGAATCGCTGCAGTCCACACTCTACAGGAACAAACTTGTTAAGATGTATCATTAGATGTTGTTACAATTTTGTCCCCAGCATTACATGATTTAGCCATGATTTAACTGAATACTTTTATGTTCTGGTTATACTTTTGGCTCTCTGGGCTACCATGTTCACCAATAGCGTTTGGATGCCCTTTTGGTCCTCAGGTAGGAGCATCCACTCTTTGTTATGGGTCCAGGGCCCCATTTCCTGAAAGCATCGTTAGCCTAAGTGGTTCGTTAAGTTCGTCGCACGACCATCAGACAGTTTTCACACCGTTTCCCGAAAGCATCGTTGTGTAACGACCGTCGTTAAGACGCTCGTAGCTAACGAGAGCTCCAGGGGTACTCGTAGCGCACTACGAGCGTCGTTAACGTTGCACAAAACATCCAATACCACTGAATGTCCAGCTGGTGACTCCACTGAGGCTAAAGTTACGATAGGCTATATAGCTTAGTCTATGTTATACCATGGTCTGGGTGAATACTCGATTCTGATTGGCTGGAGGGTGTAGGTTAAAAAGTGTTAATGTACACCTAGGAAAGACGTTGACGCTATGAAGACGCTATGGCCACGTTGCTTGGCAACGCCTGCATACGGGAGATATTAAATAGTCCGCTCGACTTGTAAAAATAAAAAAACCCTCACGATTTTAACTCTAAAACACATTAAAGTATTATTAATTGATTAAATATTTCTTTCTTTCGTAAGTGACCATGGTATAAGCGGGATAATGCCCTTCGAGGTGTCCATTAACAGAAATGAATGGACACCTCCGCTTCGCGTCGGACGGTTCACACCTCCGCGTCATCCATTAATTTCTGTTAATGGACACTTTCGTCGGGCATTATCCCTTACTTACCCTACACCCTCCAGCCAATCAGAATCGAGTACTCACCCAGACCATGGTATAATATGTATTTCAGCACCGTGTCAGTAGACAGTTACAAGGCGATCGTTAGATCTGTGCACGCGCGTTCATGTTAAGATGAGTTTCGGGAAACGCACGGAAAAAAATAACGATCGTTCGAAAGATGATTCGTAAGAAGGATCGTACAAGCGTGGATCCATCGTTATCGAGAATACCTGTATTTGTACTCAGCGGAAGTCCCTTTGACAAAAGATACTACATGCGTACAAACAAGACAAAAGGCAGTTACTGTCCAAAGTGGCACTGGCACATTAGGTTAAAGTGAAAAGGACGGTAAAGATTAAACGCAGGAATCTTCAGGGTGGACATTGAAGAACTGCCCTTACCTAGGCTAACCTGCATTCACACACAACACAAGCAACACAGATACACACACACAAATGCTCCTCTACTCCATTGTCTCTCTCTCACACACACACGCGCACACACACACTTAATCCTTCATTGGGGCCCAGTTGTTCTACGAGGCCAGGCATTATTTGATAGGCTTTCAGATAATGCTCAGCACCTCTTCCTCCAATCTGTTTTGAGAATGGTGTGGTAGCTGAACCTTAGTAGAAGATAACCTATTCTTTAACCTACTGACAGAACCGGTATATCTGTTCTCTTTTGGCTTGGTTTCCTGGAATACCTCAAATTGATATGACTGTCTATGTGTGTGTATCTTTGTGGGTGCGTGTGTGTGTGTGTTGTCTAGCTGTGTTGAATATATTTGTTTTGTATGACTTTCCGTGTGTGTCCAAGGTGAGAGTATTTATGTGTGTGTGTGTGTGTGTTTAAGGGTAACCAGACGTCCCCATTTTCCAGGGACAGTCCCCGTTTCTGGTGTCCTGTCCTCAGCTTTAGCTGTCCCCGGAAATGTCCCCATTTTAAAAATATAGGATTCTAAAATTATGTCAATAGATTTTTGAATGGCAAAGGTTTTAGCTTTCTCATGAATATTAATTTTGGGACAGTTGGTAATTCGTCTCATGTCTATCTGATAGGCTGTGACACGACCTTGCTACGCAGGGGTCTATCTATCGACTTTATGCCATAAGCAGGCATGACCGATTATAAACAACAGGCTATCAATACAATATAGAACGTTTCCTTATTTGAGTAGCCTTCTTTGGTTTGTTTTCAACTTTGGCTTTGATTACCAAAGCTTAAAACACATCATAATAAACCATTGGGCATGTACTGCCCAATATTTTACTACAGCTCTACATTTACCATGATAATAGGCAAAACGCTAATATGTCCCTTTTTTCATTTCAGAAATAATAACATCACACTCTTAAAACAGATGTGTTGATATCAACACAAGTTGTGTCAATTCCCAACACACTAATGTGTCTATATAAGGACCACACATTTTGTGTTACTTTTAACACAACTAATGTGTTGACATTGTTTTAACACAAGATTTGTATTGGATTTTCAAATACAGTGCTTGTGTTAAAAAACATTTAATGTACACATTATTTTAACAATCATAAAAGATTTTATCAATAAAATGTTACATGCAGACTGTGTGGTCATCAACTTTTTTTTTTTTTTTTTTTTTTTTAAATAATTTAAAATTCCAAATGGTCATTACCATAACAAAATACTGTACATATTCCCATTCCGTATAACATTCTTTTAAACACATTCATAAGGTCACAAAACATGTTTTGGTATAAAATAATTCTATATAAAAGCATTTGGTCATTAATATAATAAAATACATTTTCCCATTCAGTACAACATTTCTTCAAACGAGTCATCAACAAACATTAAAATGCATGTGGTTATTAACATACAACTATTTATCACATTCTGTAAACAACATATGTACCAGATTCTGAAAGGTGCAGTCTAGAATGACACACAATGTTGTACCTGGGATTTAAGTAAACTCTGTCTCCCTGGAAACAGGACAACAGGTTTAATGGTCTGACATCTGCAAGGTAATTTATGCTAACCATTTCAAATACATTTTTGTCCACCACATAAGTGTAGTAATGATCATCAAAGCATTCAACTGATACAATTCTGACAAACATCAATACCTCTTCCTTCTCACATTCTGGAATGATGTGAACTACTGTATTTCACCAAACAGACATTCACCTCTTGTATCACAGTTAAGAGGGACTACACTCCCTGTTCTTTAGGTCTAACCATCCATGCAACATGGATGGTGCTTAAAACGCCAAGATCTTCATTGTTTGTATGCAGCTATTCAAGGAGCAGCTCACTGAGTTCTAAAGATCCTACAATGACAGGAAAGGCATTTGGAACTGATATTTCTCTCTCAAGTGGCTTCCCAAGTTTCCAGCTGTACATACTCTGTATTTGGTTTTGTAAGCCAGTGTTTTAGATATGTTTTTAAAGTTACAGACTACATGAGCTTGAAGTTTCAAAGGACAGTGTTTACTTTCAAAATGTATGCACCATAACTTGACACCATAACTTGACAAACTTAATCCAAACATTACAATCATTCTACCATATTGTGTCATGAAATGGTGCTTGGGGATAAGTGGCCTGTCTGGGTAGAGTGTCTTAAACATGTTATCGACTGCTTTAAAAACACACCTAATCCGTTTGTGACTACAGGTGCAAATATTACACTGCATATTTCTCTCAGAAGAAGGAACAGTTTCCAACTAGGTCCCCTAATATGAGTGGTAAAAAGAGGAGGAGACACCACATTTGGTTGGCTGGCTGTCTGACAGCATTTTAATTTGTTCGAAGATTCAGATAATCTATCGTTAAGCTGCTCCAATGTAAACAGTTTGCCTTCATATATTAACTGTCGCATGTCAGCTTTACTTCCAAAGGGGCAACACCTTCTAATACATCATGCATGATGTCTACACAAACACCCTCTGTTACGTGGAAGTATTTAAGTGTATTCAAACAAGAGTCCTGCTTGATACCTGTGGAAGAGTGGAATCGTTCAGCATGACATGTTGTTGATAATTGTCCTTAGTACGCTTTTCAAAATCATCTTATTCAAAGACATGTTGAGCAGTTTTTTTGTCAGCTAAGCAGAAGTGATAAAACACATTAGCAGAGAAACTCTCCAAATACCCACAAAGGGAATGACAAGCAATGTTGTCAGCTGTCAAGAGGCAAATGGTACCATAAAGCAAATGGGTTTGACCTTTGATGTCAACTGCAATACCATGACTTTCGAGACATTTAATGTCTTCTAACAATGGCTGTAGTATTTTGCTAAACCCATAGGTCTCTCTGTCTATAGAATTAAAAAGGAGCCACAAATGAATGTTAGCCAGAGAGGAGTTGTACTCTGCAGGCAAGTTCCTCAAAGAAAAATACACAGCTCCCATTTTGTGTATTTTGGTTTTAGAACCTAAGGGATTATTGGTCTACATCATCAAAATAAAGTCGTATCTGTAAGGCATCTGAATACTGTACAGAGGATGAGTAGCAAACTGTGCACCATCGCAATAGTCTCGCATTTTACCATCCATACTATTCTATTAGACTCCATGTAAAGGCTCCGCATTTTCTCACTGCTAAAAAGAAATCTGATGGTGTCAATAATAGAAATATACTGAAATGTGTCTGAGATCAGCACTTGTGTCATTTGTCCATTCTTTCTGGCAGTATCTGCCCTATGCCCCAGGAATATCTCTGTTGGTTTCACAAGAGACATTTTATGAGAAATATTTACTCATCTTATAGGGAGTGTCAACATCCTCAAACATTTTCCTTCCACTTTCCAATTCCTGCATCATAGTAAAAGCATTGTCATCATGAGCTATGGAAAGGGAATCTATGAAGGAGAGCACTCTCTCTTGAACAATGTCCATAGTCCGGTCTATGACTTCTTTTGCACATGTAATGCTCCTCTGCACATCAGTAAGAGTTGTATTAGGTGAGGAATACATTTGGGCTACAAATGCAGCTGCGCAATCATTAATTTGAGTTGGTGAATCCGCTGTAACATCTTCAGGTCCGAGATCTGCTGTGGCTTCTGCTGAAATTGGTTCATTATCAATGTCATTCGACATATTACAAAGCTCCAAGTGTCCAGGAACATATTCAATTTGTTCATTTGATGTCATTTTGGAATGGTTTTTCTTAAGATGTTTTGTATAGTGTCACACAGCGGTGAAGGGTGTCTTGTCCTGGGTTTTTTGTCTCGTGAAGTTCCTGTTTTATTTTGAAAAGTAACTCTCCTCTCGTTTCAGGTCACTTGCCCTTCCTCATGTGCCACCTGTCTGACGTCTCCCCTAATCCCTGATTGTTTCCACCTGTGCTCCCTCACCTGATGTGTCTTATAGTCTGCGTCTCCCTTTGTTCTGTGCCAGAGTGTCGTGTGTCTGCCTTGTGTTTGCCTCGAACCCCAGCCTTTGTCCACAGCCTTGATCATAGCCTCGTTCCCGCAAAAGTTTGTATTCTGATTTACCTCTTAAATGAGTGACTTTTTCTACCCAGTCAAGATTCTAGATTATTTAGTAGCCCTGTTGTTTTCCTCCTTTGGAGTGATTTTTTGTGTTGTACATTTTCATAGCCAGATTGCCAGCGTAGTTCAGTTATTAGTGTGTTTCGCTTTGCCTCTTTTGAGTGATCTTTAGTTTCCTTCTTTGTTTCTTTGAGGTCTTTTGCCTCATGTTGGATAGTTCTGTTTTTATAGCCGTCAGTGTATTTAGATGTTTCACAGCCTGTTTGTTTGTCACCTTGTTTAAGTGTGTGAATTTAGATTGCATAGTCTCAATAAAGCCTGCTTTAATCTGCTCCTAAATCTGCTCCTGAGTCCATTTTGTCCAGGCATATATAGGAGTTTATATTGTGGCAGTTGTTCTGGCAACAAACAATTTGAAAGTCTTGGGAATCTGATAAGGCTCTGAGATGCCGGATAAGCTTCCTGACTTCTCCAATTACACGCTTGCACTTTGGGCACACATACATGGTTTACTTATGACATAGCCTGGAGCTTGGAGATGAGCTCAACAACTTTGGATCTTTTCTTACCGGAAACAGGTTTCTCATAAATATGCTCCAGGAAAGAGAAGACAGACTGCAGTTGGATATGGTACAGGTTGCAAACCCAATACATCTTGAACAGCTTGTCAATTGCCCAGGTCAGCCCTTCCTCTCCAAGTGGAACAGCAATCTTGTCACGTCTTGTGATGATCAGATACTGCTGGACAGCTCCACTTGGGTGTCCAAGGCATAGAATGTAAGGTTGGTGGGCCCTCACTGATGAATCAGGATTCTCAAGCAGAGATGAGATGCTCGTTTCCAGGTTGTAACACAAAAGGTTTGAAATACTACATTAGGCCATTAGACCATAACACAAAATCAGGAGCTTAACTAAAGTGTAGACAAGGATGTGAGTTCAACAGTGATTCAACAAAAAGCCATTAAGACACAAACAACATACTGGTGCAAAGTCCATGAGGTAGGAAATGGATGATTTCACACTGCAGCGACTCCATCCTGCCCCTCGTCCTGATGCAGTTGGTGGAAGAAGGTGCGTGAGCACCTGAAGTGCTTTGAAGCAAAGCATGTCTATGTTACAGGTCCCAAGGATGAGGACCGTGGTGACAAATGTTACCTGTAAAAGCAGGTGAAGAGTGGAGTAATGACGACATGATGCGTATCCGTTTTCCTCCAGAATGTGTCTAAGTCAGATTTATTTTACACAAAATAAAAGCCATGTAAACACTAAACATGAGTCTTCACTATACAATTCAACTGGTTCTTTGTTCGCGTCACTTACATTCACTATTCCACAACCTTAGTGCAATATGTTCCCTTTAAGCTATTACAGTTTCCCTAATCATTACATTTATCTTCATGCACAGTTATATTCAATAAACAGTAGCAGTAAATACATCACATGTTTGTCTCATTCAGTAGTTTACTGGTAGAAATCACTATTCAGTGTATTATGAAAATCCAGCATGTTGGAATAACCCTTAAAGCGCGTCTGTTAGCTACACAGAATGGCTCAGAGTGCTTATGCTACAGAGGCTAATCAACTCAGTCACTTTTCAATATAACTGTAAATATTCACATAACAATTCACTTAAAGGTCTCATTCCGCGAGAAACAGTTTAATACTTGTTTTTGTTGAAATACTATAGGTCTCACCGAGTTGCATGTGCATGCTGCGCGTGAAAACGTTCTTCTACCCCCATTGCCTGTATTTGGCAATGAAAGAACAGAGAAAAAAACACTGAGAATAATCAGCGGATGAGAAAAGCCGCACGGATTGACGTCAGTCCGTGAATTAGTATTCATGGCCTCGCCTCCGCTACCGCCCACCGAAAGTCAGGAAGTAGCAGGACAGTCGCGATTCTCGACTCGTCTCGCACTAGTTGAATATGGAGCGGAAAAATCCTCACTGCGCACTGGAGGTAGCGTCACAGTGCTGTTAGCCAACCAGAGGCGAGTTCATTAGCATGTCATGCATATTCATGATGAGAGGCGAAATCGTGTCGTTCGCCCCCCCCCCACCTCCCCCACCAAACTAAAACAGCATGAAACAGGCGCGGCAGAGCATTTTTTTAACCAAAACCGGTACTGAGGGTATTTATTAACACTAGAGACCACCGCAAAATTAATGAAAAAACGATGAGATGAGACCTTTAATAATAATAATAATAATAATAATACATACATAATACATAATAATACATTTTAACAGGAAAGATACAAAACGTTACTTGTGGTTTCCAACGTGTATAACGCGCACCGGCTCTCATTAACGAGCGCCTGACGTGACCGAACGCAGCCCGTAATGGCGGCCGTGCGGGAAACTTCTCCCGTTCGTAACACGTGCTACCCGTAAATAACTCAGGCGAACCGCCTTAAACTCTCCCGTTTACATCAACGTGGATAACAGGCGATAATATAAAACAACATTTTACGGTTCACACACAGTTTACCAACCTGTAAAAGCAGGTGAAGAGTGGAGTAATGACGACACAATGCGTATCCGTTTTCCTCCAGAATGTGTCTGAGGGTAGCCTGGCAAGCCAGACCCACATCAGAAAGATGTAGGGTCTGGCACTGCTCCATTGGCAGTGTGGGCGGGATAAACAGTTGTCTTTCAAGTTCCCTCTGCACGCAATAAGATAGCGCTACAACCAATCAGAGCAACGGAAATTAGTCCATGGGGAAGTGTTCTGTATGGTGGATTGTGGAAGAATAGTGAAATAAAATGTTAACTTCAAGTCTTGAAGAGTCGCGGCCAAAGCCGAGTCGAAAGACAGCTGTTCGCCAGCAGCAGCAGCCATTGTTTCCCTCTAACACGGAACCGTCGCAACTCTGTCGTCATGGTAGCCCGGCTTCCGACTCCGCCCCTCACGCTGTGATTGACCTGACAGATTTTCTGTTTCCAGCACAGAAAAACGACGGAGAAGTGCTAGACCCCCCTGGCTGAAAATTAAATTTGCTGCCGCTAGGGGCGTCTAGATTTCTAGGCTAGTCTGAGGGAGCAGCGGAAGGTGGGGCTCCTTTACCGTACCCCTGAACACCTGTACCTATGGTGACCATTTATGAGTTTGTGAAAAGGAGGGGGGGGGGGTGTTCACATACAAATGTCAGATGTTCACATACAAATGTGTCCACAGTCATGGGGACTAGATATGAAAATTAGCTTTATTGGCCCTTAACAACACTAACAAAATAGAAAAAACACTGCCTCAAAGTGCAAACGCACAGAAAATAAAGGCCTAAAGTAAACGTTTTCAATGTTTGTCACTATAAAACAATAACCTAAAAAACTAATAAACAGTGGCTATAATAATAAAAAGCTTCGTGTGGATCGCGACCAAGACGAAAGCATGGATATTCTTTTTTTAGTTCATCCGTGAACTTGCATTTATGTTTCAGCATAGCTGCAGAGACGCCGCCGGTACCTGCACTCTCTGTCGTGGTTTACTCATGTTTGCACACGGGGAGTTTTGTGTTTGTGTTTTTTCCCCGTGCTGTGTGTTGCTCTTGGTTTGCTCTGTCTTCTTCCGCAGGCATTGGTTGTGGGCAGGTGCGGGGCATGGCTAGTGGAGCTGGCAATTCCGAGACACACCTGATTCTCATTTGGACTCCTTTATTAGGCCAGCTCGAACATCACTTCAGCGCCAGAGTATTCCGTCACACACGGTACCAGTGTCTCGCCGTTGCTCAACTAGTAGCTTCTGTCTAGTGAGTTCATTTTGCGTGTTTTTGGTACGTTGGATTCTTACCTTTTTGTTACCCTCTTCCTTAGACCTCGATCTTTTCCCTGGGGATGGTCCTCGTTGTCCGAGTCTCCAGTGCTCAACCTACCTTGCCTACCCGCTCCTGCCTCGACCCGCATTGCCTTTGTTTTTGTTTGGAGACTTAGAAATAAACCTTGTTCTACCTACCCGGCCTTTGTCTTCTGCTTATTGGGATCCAAGAAACTTTATGGCTAAACCCTAACAGAATACTCTGGCCATAAATGGATCCTGCGGAGACGGAAAGGGTCCGGTTGGCGCTCTCCTCCCAAGGGGTGCGAATTGGTCAACACGACGCCGATCTCCAAGACGTTTCCAGGGCATTAACTTCACTATCCACCGGCATGGAACAGCTGGGGAATCGCCTGGAGCAGATGTTCGCTCGGGTCTCGTCCCTCACCGCTCCCACCGTGTCCCTCGGACCAGCGGCGTCATCCAGCCTCGAACCACCTGCGGCGGCGTCCGTTATACCTCAGTTCCAGCCTCGCGAACCGTTTATCCCTACCCCACTCCGGTATTCCGGGGAGTTAGGCAGATGTCGGCAGTTCCTTCACCAGTGTGATCTTGTTTTCGATCAGCAACCCCTGACGTACGCGAGCGATAGAACTAAGACGGCGTATGTTATGAGCCTTTTGTCTGGCCAAGCCTCCGACTGGGCAGTAGCTATCTCATTTAACCGTCCTACTCTCGCCGGCTCGTACTCGGATTTTATTGACAACATGCGGGGGGTTTTTGACCACCCGGTCCAGGGGAAGGAGGCCAGCAGCCGACTACTCTCTCTTCGTCAGGGGGCGGACTCGGTCTCCCAGTTCGCTCTCAATTTCCGCATTCTCGCGGTGGAGAGCGGCTGGGACGACACGGCCTTGCAGAGCGTGTTTCTAAGAGGTCTGTCTGACCAGCTAAGAGACGAATTAGCGGTAAGAGACGAGACTTTTTCGCTGGAGGACCTTATTGCTTTAGCTATTCGTCTGGACAATAGGCTCAGGGAGAGGCGCAGGGAGAGACACGACCGCACTTCCGGGCAATCCAAGGCCTCCGCATGGCCCACGGCTCGGGCTAATTCATCTCGCCGTCAGGCTCATCTCGATACCTCCTCTGGTTCCGATCCGGGAGTTGAACCCATGCAGGTTGGCAGGACGCGTTTGTCCGCGGCTGAACGCCATCATCGTACGGTGAACGGATTGTGTTTGTACTGTGGGGAGGGAGGACTGTGACAAGGTAGATGCCACGGGGTTCAGAAGGTAGGGAATCACACAGTCAGTCTCCGTGATAATAGGTTTTAATTGCATATACAATTGTCTCGCACACTGTCGTCGCCGCGGGCCCAGCTCTGGCTCCGGTCGCCGACCCGTGTGCTCGGGTCTCCACCCTCCCGGGTCCAGCACGCTACTGTGTTTATAAAGGGAGAGAGTGATTAGCCCAATGGAACCCAGGTGTGCCAATCACTCTCACCTGGCGCGGCTCTCACGAGCCCTCTCCACAGCTCCCCCTTGCGGCTGATGCACCACGCCCCCCCCACATACCTCCACCGCCTGATTTAGGCCGGGGACCCATCCGGCCTAACCCACTCCCCCCCCCATCCCCATGGGAACGGGACAGGAAGTCGGCCACAGCCATCTGCGCCCCCGGCCTATGGATCACCCGGAAGTTAAATGGCTGCAGTGCCAGATACCACCGGGTGATCCGGTTGTTAACGTCCTTCATGCGGTGGAGCCACTGGAGGGGAGCGTGGTCCGAGCAGAGGGTGAATGGGCGCCCCAGCAGGTAATACCGCAGGGCATCGACCGCCCACCGGATGGCCAGGCACTCCCTCTCCACGGTGCTGTACCTGGCCTCCCGTTCTGACAGCTTCCGGCTGATGTACAACACCGGCCGGTCGACGCCCCGTACCTGCTGGGACAGGACGGCCCCCTGCCCGATGCATCCGCCTGCACGACAAAAGGCAGAGAGAAGTTAGGTGTGTGGAGGAGGGGCTCCCCACAGAGGGCCTGCTTTACCCTCTCAAGCGACTCCTGGCACTGCTCCGTCCACTGGACCGGATCTGAGGCACCCTTTCGGGTGAGGTCGGTCAAGGGGCTGGTCAGCTCCGCGAAGTCTGGAATAAACCGCCGGTAATAGCCGGCCAGCCCCAGAAACCGCCGCACCTCTTTTTTTGTCTTGGGCCTTGGGCAGGCTGCAATCGCTGCCGTCTTATCTACCTGCGGACGCACCTGCCCGCCGCCCAAGTGGTACCCCAGATACCGTACCTCCCTCCGTCCAACTGCACACTTCTTTGGATTGGCCGTGAGCCCCGCCTGCCTCAGTGACTCGAGCACCGCAGCCACCTGCTGCACATGCTCCGCCCAGGTGCCACTATGGATGATTACATCATCCAGATAGGCGGCAGCATATGCAGCATGTGGACGCAGCACTCTGTCCATGAGGCGTTGAAATGTGGCTGGGGCCCCGAACAATCCAAACGGAAGTGTGACAAATTGGTACAAACCGTACGGAGTGGAGAAGGCCGTTTTCTCCTTAGACTCTGGAGATAAGGGAATCTGCCAGTAGCCTTTGGTTAAATCCAGCGTCGTAAAAAAACGAGCCGTGCCCAGGCGATCCAGGAGTTCGTCCACCCGGGGCATAGGATAGGCATCAAACCGTGAAACCTCATTCACCTTGCGATAGTCCACACAGAACCGGATAGACCCATCCTTCTTGCCCACAAGAACAATGGGGCTACACCAGGCACTGTTGGACTCTTCTATTACCCCCATCTCCACCATAGCTTTCAATTCTGCCTGAACCACTTTTCTCTTGTGCTCAGGTAACCGATAGGGCCGTGAACGCACCGTCACACCCGGGTGGGTCTCAACCCGGTGTTGAATAAGGCTTGTGCGTCCCGGCCGGGGGGAGAATACATCCGCATAACGTTGCTGCAACCTGTCTATGTCTGCTCTCTGGGACGGTGAGAGCTGTTCCCCACAAAGGAGCGAGGCAGGATTGGTCGATTTTGGTACCTCCGGCCCCAACTCATCTCTTTCTGCAATTGCCGTCACCAGAGAAACAGGCTCCGCCTCTCTCCACGCTTTAAGGAGGTTGAGGTGATAAATTTGTGTCGCCCCTCCCCTGTCCGAACGCACAATCTCATAGTCAACGTCACCCACTCGCCGTGTGACCACAAAGGGTCCTTGCCACTTGGCGAGTAATTTGGAGGTAGCCGAAGGGAGCAATACAAGCACTTTATCTCCCTGTGAAAATTGTCTTAGCCTAGCTCCTCTATTGTACAGCCGCTGCTGCCGTTCCTGGGCCTGTAGCAAATTCTCACGTGATAACTGTCCTAGTGTGTGGAGTTTTGCTCTCAGGTCCAGGACGTATTGCACCTCGTTCTTACTCGGGCTCGGACCCTCCTCCCAGCTTTCCTTAACCAGGTCCAAAACCCCACGTGGTGTCCTACCAAACAGTAGTTCAAAGGGAGAAAATCCCGTGGAGGCCTGGGGTACCTCGCGCACTGCAAACAACAGAGGGTCTATCCACCTATCCCAATTACGACTATCCTCGTGCACAAACTTACGGATCATGGACTTCAAAGTCTTATTCAGGCGCTCCACGAGGCTGTCCGTTTGGGGGTGATATACACTGGTTCGAATTGACTTGATGCCCAATAATCCGTATAGTTCTCCCAGTGTCCGTGACATAAATTGTGTGCCTTGATCAGTCAGGATCTCTTTCGGGATCCCGACTCGGGAGATAACTTGAAACAGTGCCTGCGCCACACTCTTTGCAGAGATGGTGCGCAGCGGTACTGCCTCCGGATATCGCGTTGCGTAATCCACGAGAACTAACACAAAGCGATATCCGCGTGCGCTCCGGTAAAATGGCCCGATGAGGTCCATCCCGATGCGCTCGAACGGCACCTCCATTAGAGGTAATGGCCGCAGCGGCGCTCTCGGGATGGCCGGCTGGTTAACCAGCTGGCATTCGGGACAAGACGCGCACCAGCGGCGCACGTCTGCCCAAATGCCTGGCCAATAGAATCGGGCCATTACCCGGTTCAGTGTCTTCTCACACCCCATATGTCCAGCCATTGGGTTATAATGAGCCGCCTGGAACACTATTTCCCGGCGGCTCTTTGGTACCACCAACTGTGTAGTTATTTCCTCTGTCTGAGTGTCACGACTCACTCTGTATAGTCTGTCCCTACGCAATGAAAAATGTGGATACGTTAACGCTGCGTCAGGGCGCACCATGTGACCATCAATTCTTATCACTTGGTCAAAGGCAAAGCGTAGAGTATCGTCACGAGACTGCTCGAGTGGAAAATCTTCCATGGAGTCGAACACGGGAACCCGCGGAGCCTCCTGTGAAGGCTCCGCCGGCTCCCCCTCCCCGTCTGCAGTGTCGGACGACCTCGCGTCACCGCTGAGCACAGCGCACGTATCCCCTGTCCCTGTCGGCCGTGAACGCACCCCCGCACACTGTCCCACTAACCTATCAAACCCTGGCCAATCAGTACCCAGAATCAGGGGATGCGTCAGGCGGGAGCTAACCGCTGCCTTTACACTATGCTTTTCCCCCTTAAACTGAATTTCCACCAGTACTACAGGGTATGTGTGAATATCCCCATGCACACACCTAATATCCACACCTCCCGCCCCGGGTCGAATCAGGTTCTGATGAACTATGGACTGCATGCAGCCTGAGTCCACCATCGCCTGATGTGTACCCCCCTGAATCCTTACCGGAACGCTGTACGTCCCCCTGGACCGGGGGAGGGTGCTGGAGGGCCGACAACCCGGATCACCTGGCCCACCTCCATGAGGGGGCACTCCCCTCGGAAGTGTCCGAGCTGCCCACACCTCCAGCACTCCTGCCCTGCCGCCTGAGGAGCCCTCTGTGGGTCGAAAGCCGCGCCTGTAGCGGCTGAACCCTGGGGAGGGAAAGAAAGAGACGGGGGATTAGTGCGGGGGAGAGGGGAGGGCCGATTATTGTTATAGAATGAGCGGGGTCTGGGGGATGGTCGAGTGGGTGTCCAGTGCGGGGGCCCCGACGTGGGACCTCTGCGGGGTGCCGCCGTGGGCCCTCCCGGAGGGACCGGCCGGCCCTCCTGAGCCCGGCCCCGGAAGAGGACGGCCAGATGGTCCTCCGCCAGGGTGATGGCCCCGGCTAGGTCCGCCGGGCGGTGGCACATCACCCAGTCCGAGGTGGCGGCTGGGAGCCCCTCCACGAACTGCTCCAGGACGATCTTCTCCACTATCCTCCCCTCGCCGGCGGACCCCCCTGGTTGCAGCCACCTGGTCGCCGCGTCCTTTAACTGCTGGGCGAAGATGAACGGCCGCTCGGCGGGCCCCAGCTTGCCCCCCCGGAACCGGCGTCGGTGGTCCTCGGCTGACAGCCCCAGCCTGTCGAGTACCGCCCTCTTCACCTCCCCGTACTGTCCTCGGGAGACGGCGGGCAGCCCCAGCGCCGCCGTCTGTGCATCCCCTGACAGCAGGGGAAGCAGCCGCACGGCCCACTCCTCCACCGGCCAGCCGCATGCTGCCGCCGTGGCCTCAAACATGTCGAGGAATGACTGCGGGTCATCGTGGGCCGCCATCTTCTGCACCGTCATGCCGGTGAACGAGGGGGCCGGTGCCGCTGCCCGCCTCACCATTGTCTCCAGCAGCTGGGTCTGCCTCTCCGCCTGGCCCTGGAGGGCCGCCAGCTGCTGACGGCTCAGGACCGCCTGGTCCCGGTTCATCGCCGCCACCTCCGCCAGCATCTGGGCCAGCGTGTTCATGGGCTGCTGCGCTTCCATCCTACCTGTCCCTGTTCAGGTGCCAGTGTGACAAGGTAGATGCCACGGGGTTCAGAAGGTAGGGAATCACACAGTCAGTCTCCGTGATAATAGGTTTTAATTGCATATACAATTGTCTCGCACACTGTCGTCGCCCAGCTCTGGCTCCAGTCGCCGACCCGTGTGCTCGGGTCTCCACCCTCCCGGGTCCAGCCGGGACTGTGTTTATAAAGGGAGAGAGTGATTAGCCCAATGGAACCCAGGTGTGCCAATCACTCTCACCTGGCGCGGCTCTCACGAGCCCTCTCCACAGCTCCCCCTTGCGGCTGATGCACCACACCCCCCCACAAGGACATTTCGTGGATTCCTGCCCGCTTACGGGAAAAGGGGGGGTTCATCAACGTCCAGGGGCGCGTTGGTGAACCAGACTATTTGCTCCGCCACCTCTCCGTCTCGGATCCTTGTCCAGGGTCACCTTTTCGGTTCTCAGTCACCTATTCCACTGTCTGTTTTTATTGATTCGGGGGCGGATGAGAACCTTATTGACTCTGTGTTTTGTTCGAAGGCTCAGTTACCTCTGGAGCAACTACCTGTGCCAAGAGAGGTGCTCGCGTTGGATGGCCGGCTACTGGCTCGCGTAACTCACCGCACCCTCCCCGTTCACCTTCAACTATCCGGTAATCATCACGAGCGTGTTTCTCTATATGTCATACCTTCTCCTACGTCTCCCATTGTACTCGGTCTTCCGTGGCTTAGACTTCACAATCCGCACATTGATTGGGCTACCTCCTCCATCGCTAGCTGGAGTGTTTTTTGTCACTCCCATTGTCTTCGTTCTGCTATGCCTCCTGGCAAACTTCCTTCTGCATCACTATCGGCTAGTCCTATCGACCTCACTAATGTTCCTACTGTGTATCACGATCTCCAGGAGGTCTTTAGTAAAGATAGGGCCCTTTCTTTACCTCCTCACCGTCTGTACGATTGCGCTATCAACCTTCTGTCCGATGCTTCTTTACCGTCAAGTAAACTCTATAATCTATCACGACCGGATGGCCATGGAGGCCTACATCTCCGAGTCTTTGGCCAACGGCCTTATTCGTACCTCTTCTTCCCCGGTGGGTTCGGGGTTTTTCTTCGTTGAGAAGAAGGATAAGTCCCTGCATCCTTGTGTGGATTATAGAGGCATAAATGACATTACAGTAAAGAATAAGTATCCCCTTCCTCTGCTAGACTCTGCGTTTACACCACTTCATCAGGCCACTCTGTTCTCCAAACTGGATCTCCGAAACGCTTATCATTTAGTTCATATTCGGGAGGGGGACGAGTGGAAGACTGCATTCAACACTCCTCTCGGTCACTTCGAGTATCTGGTTATGCCCTTTGGGCTCACTAACGCACCGGCTATTTTCCAAGCACTCATTAATGACGTCCTCCGGGACATGTTACGTCGTTTTTTATTCGTTTACCTGGATGATATCCTTATTTTCTCTAGGAACCAAGCCGGACACGAGCAGCATGTAAGGCTGGTTCTCCAACGCCTTCTCGAGAACAGGTTGTTCGTTAAGGCTGAGAAGTGCGCGTTTCACACCAAGTCTGTCAGTTTTCTGGGGTTCGTTGTTAGGGAGGGTCAACTACAAGCGGATCCTGAGAAGGTGCGTGCGGTCGCTGAATGGCCTGTTCCGTCCTCTCGGAAGCAGCTCCAACATTTTTTGGGGTTCGCTAACTTTTACAGACGTTTTATTAGAAACTATAGCCGAGTTGCGGCCCCACTATCTAAGTTAACCTCTACCAAGGTTGTTTTCAGTTGGTCGTATGCGGCAGACTCCGCGTTTACGCGTCTAAAGACATTGTTTTCGTCCGCTCCGGTCCTCAACCATCCGGATCCGTCTGTCCAGTTTGTCGTGGAGGTGGATGCATCTAACACTGGGGTGGGAGCTGTACTCTCTCAACGCTCTGCACAGGACAGTAAACTTCACCCGTGCTTGTTTTTCTCTCGCCGTCTGAGTCCTGCCGAGGAGAACTATGACGTGGGCAACCTGGAGTTGTAAGCGGTAGTTTTAGCTCTCCAGGAATGGAGACATTGGTTGGACGGAGCCGAGCATCCGTTTTTAGTGTGGACCGACCATCGAAACCTGGCTTACCTCCAGACCGCGCATCGTCTTAACTCCCGTCAAGCACGTTGGTCCCTCTTCCTGCGGAGATTTCGTTTTACCCTCGCCTACCGTCCGGGTTCCAAGAACGGAAAGGCTGACGCTCTCTCCCGTCAGTTTGATTCCCCTCGGGCACAGTCGGTGGAGAGGAACATTCTCTCCCCTGCCTGTGTCGTCGGGGCCGACCGGTGGGAGATTGAGCAGGAGGTCCAAGATGCCCAGCAGGATCAACCCATCCCCGAGGGCTGCCCTCCTGGTCGGCTGTTCGTCCCACCTGCAACCCGCACGGCAGTTCTTCAGTGGGGGCACGAGTCCAGAGTTGCTTGCCATCCGGGGTCTCACCGCACTCAATCCCTCCTACGCCAACGGTTCTGGTGGCCTTCGATGACCGCAGACGTGAAGGAGTTCGTGGCGGCCTGCTCCATCTGTGCTCGCGGCAAATCTTCCCATCGCGCACCGGCGGGTCTCTTGCGTCCCCTGCCGGTTCCTCACAGACCCTGGTCTCATATCGCGGTGGACTTCGTCAAGGGCTCCCACCATCTGAAGGCAATACGGTCATTCTAACTATTGTTGATCGTTTTTCGAAGACGGTACATTTTGTCCCTCTACCCAAGTTGCCTTCTGCCCTAGAGACTGCAGACCTGCTGGTTCAACACGTGTTTCGACTCCACGGCATCCCCCAGGACATTGTTTCCGACCGCGGACCGAAGTTCTCATCCCGTGTGTGGAAGGCGTTCTGTCTGGGGTTGGGGGCATCGGTCAGTCTTTCATCCGGCTACCACCCTCAAACCAACGGCCAGACCGAACGCGCCAACCAGGATCTGGGGTCGGCGCTACGGTGCGTCGCGTCTGAGCATCCCGTCTCCTGGGCCACCCACCTTCCTTGAGTGGAGTACGCCAGGAACTCGTTGGTCTGCTCGTCCACCGGTATGTCTCCCTTCTCTGTTGCCATGGGCTTTCAGCCCCCATTGTTTCCCGTACAGGAGACGGAGGTGGCGGTTCCCTCCGTTCAAGAACATCTTCGGCGCATCCGCCGGGTCTGGCTGGACACCAGGGAGGTGCTGGGTCGTACTGCGGTGAGGAACCGGCAGGTAGCTGATCGTCACCGTACCCAAGCCCCCGACTACCAGGTGGGACAGAGCGTTTGGCTCTCGTCCCGCGACCTGCCTCTTCGGACAGAAAGTAATAAACTCACCCCCCAAGTACATCGGTCCATACGTCATTGCTGGTATCATTAACCCATGTGCTATCAAGCTAAAGTTGCCTCCTGCTCTCAATATACACCCGGTGTTTCATGTTTCTCTGTTAAAGCCGGTATCGGTCAGTGCTCTCAACCCTCCGGCCGAGCCCTCGCCACCCCCCCGGCTCGTCGATGACCACCCGGTCTACTCTGTCCGGGAGCTGCTGGACGTACGGAGGCGGGGTAGGGGGTTTCAGTACCTCGTCGATTGGGAGGGGTACAGGCCGGAGGAGCGGTCTTGGGTCTCCCGGTCTATGATTTTGGACCCTACTCTGATCCGGGACTTTCATAGACGTTATCCGGACAAGCCGGGTTGGCCACCAGGAGGCGTCCGTTGAGGGGGGGGTACTGTCGTGGTTTACTCATGTTTGCACACGGGGAGTTTTGTGTTTGTGTTTTTTCCCCGTGCTGTGTGTTGCTCTTGGTTTGCTCTGTCTTCTTCCGCAGGCATTGGTTGTGGGCAGGTGCGGGGCGTGGCTAGTGGAGCTGGCAATTACGAGACACACCTGATTATCATTTGGACTCCCTTATTAGGCCGGCTCGAACATCACTTCAGCGCCAGAGTATTCCGTCACACACGGTACCAGTGTCTCGCCGTTGCTCAACTAGTAGCTTCCGTCTAGTGAGTTCATTTTGCGTGTTTTTGGTACGTTGGATTCTTACCTTTTTGTTACCCTCTTCCTTCCGTTTGGAGGCTTAGAAATAAATCTTGTTCTACCTACCCGGCCTTTGTCTTCCGCTTATTGGGATCCAAGCAACTTTATGGCTAAACCCTAACACTCTCTTTGATAAACAAGGAAGCTGCTCGTGCGCAGACTGACCAATTAAAAGCTCACAGAAAAGGCTATCGACCAATGACGGTAGCTCTACAGTCAGACCGTATGCAGGTAACTCCCCCTACTCACTGCCACTCAAAGCAAAGCAAACAGAACTGAGTAGGGGGGACTAACGCAATGGAAATTCCGATGTTGCATGTTTGCAAAATCCCGGACGATTTCGAAAATCCGGCCGGAAATCTTTTTAGGTCTCAAAAAGGAGGACAAATACGAGTCCGGCTTGATGCTGTGCCGGACACCGGACAGGGCATTGAAAAACCGGACAGTCCGGCCTAAAGCCGGACAAATGGCCACCCTACCTGTACTCCTGACACCTGGAGTGATCGCAAACGTTCCACCCCCCTGCTTCTCAAAATAAAATGACCCTTTTTATATGGTTCTCTATTTTTTTTTAATAAAATGAAAATAAATACATATATTAATGAAAAGTGTCCTATAAACACATATGTTTTATAACAAATAATATTAATGTGGCCATTCCCCCTCAGGGGTGCCACATTTACATGGAAATATAACAAATTAATAAGATGCAAATTAATAAGATGAATTAAACGCTATGAAGATTATAGCGTCAAGAATTTGCTTACCAGGTGTGGCATGTCAATGAACCGTGGATACTACCAAAAGTTGCGATAAACATCACAATCTTATGATATATTTTAATTCACCATTTTCACATGGTGGCCATTTTCCAGTCCTCCTCTCGTTTAACGTTAAAACCGGTTCGGGGCTAATCAGACCATAGCTATTTAGCCAGACTAACGTTAGGTAGCTGGCTTAGCTAGCTCTATGCTAACGTCTGCCTAAATTGCTTGGGCCCGATGTCCCTCGATTTAATGAACTATATAGGCGGACGTTAGCATATAGCTAGCTAGCTAAGCCAGCTACCTAGTCTGGCTAAATAGCGGCTATTAGCCGGTAAAAATCAAGCCATAGCTATTTAGCTTGATCAGCCCCGAACCGATTGTTCTCTCGTTAAAACCATCAACTTTATATGTAAATGGACGACATGACAGCTCCCCAAAAGTGAAGCCAAAACATATCGATCAACCCTGGTGGCTGGTTCCAGTATAGGTCATAAGCCCTGCCCCCTCTATGTTAGCGGATGGGACATGGGCCAAACTTAAACATCAAAGTAGATGTTAAATACATTTTTCCCAAAGATGGTTTCTGTCATTTAAGGTAGTTCTTATTATGCTGATGTATGTTCAAGTGTTCATGTTTCTGATACGTTTGGTTTTAATTAGTTATTTGATGCATTAAAAACGGGGTGAGACGCCATGATTGACAGCTATGATAACGATTGAGCTGGGCGGGTGTATGGGCGGGACCTCGATACCGCGGCTCCACCGCCCGATCATTACTGCGCAGACTCTGGTCCCAAATGACGTCACCAGTGCAAGATGGCAGCGGCCATATCCGGGATATTTTGGCTTCATTTTTGTACAGTGGGAGGAAGCAGAATCGCGTCGTCCATTTATATATACAGTCTATGGTTAAAACCAGTGGCGTAACTATCGACGGTGCAACCGGTGCACCGGGGCCCAGACGCCGGGGGGGGGGGGGTGCCCATGCAGGAAGAAAAAAAAAGGACCGGGACCAAAGGCTCGGTTCGGGTCGCGCTTGACTTTTAAATAAACAATCCGCCCCCCCCCTAGCCTGCAAATATGGCCCAATGTCCCTCTGAATTATTACTTTAAAAAGTAACAGCGGCAGTCAAACTGTGTTTCACACTATGATGGTTAAACTTGGTAATGAATCCGCAGTTCACATGCGTGCCAAACCGGGCTGGGGGGGATCTGTATGGATCAACTATGGTCCGTTACACCACTAATAGCAACTATTGTATAAAAAAAAGGGTGCCACGTAAGTCAAACTAGCTAGCTAACATTACATGGTGACATGAATCCTTCACCAACACACACAACATACAAAACTAAAGCTATGACAAAAGGATAAGAAATAACTTTACTTTAACCTTACACAGGTTAGAAACAGGCTTATCATGACCAAACTGCCAGGCTTCACTTTCTCTCACCCTCCAAGTTTTAACAGCTAATCAAAAATGCTAACCAATTTACCATAATAAAATAGCCAAGCTAACTTGAACCTAACATTCTCAGCACAAGCTAACATTAACGTTACACTCACTGGTCCCCATTCAGCCCCCACTAGCATGACAGTTCGAGCTTCTCATCCCCAAATACAAATCCAGTGGAATTAAAAAAAGAATTTCAGCCAATGTCAATTCGAGTACAAAAACATTTACCTTTGGTTTCCTGCTGGTGGACATCGTGTGGCAGTTACCAGTCAGTTTTCCAAAAGGAATTTTCCATGAGGTGGCGCGCGAGATGTTGAAGTAACGATGTGATTGGTCAATGGTTTAACACATTTTGTGTGTGTCCAATCGTTGAGTTCAAACAACACATCATTTATAGAAAACAACACAATATGTGTCTGCTTGGTAATAACACAAAAATGGTGTCAACTAACAACACATTTGTAAGAGTGCAGATATAGCGACCGCAAACTACAAATGTCCCCGTTTTTCATTTCAGAAATCTGGTCACCTTAGAGCATGGTTTCTCGCCCCCTGGGGGGCGTTATAAACATTTTGGGGGGCGCTGGACGCGTGAGGGCTGGTATGGGGGCGCTCAGGCATGAATGGGGGCGCCACAATTTGGCTTGTACAAAGTTCATTTGAACTCTACATTTTAAACTTTCATGGTTTCCCAACTAAAAATAAAGCTGCTGTCTGAGACCAAGAACCCGAGTCTGCTGCTTCCACTGCTGGGTAAAAGGGAGTAAACCCCGACGTCGCCCCTGGAGATCTCCCCTCTGTTCCCTGATCACGATCGGACAAGCCGAGCAGGAACGGTCTCCATAGTAACGCCGAAAGAAATCCACCACAGCAGCAGCGAAACCCGGGAAACACAAACGCTACTTTTGACAGCTGTCACCTCATCTTCGCGGGCTAAAACTTAAATAACCAATGAAAACGTACACAAGCACGATTATGTAACCACGTTTAATCACACACAACATTACAATCAAATAGGGATGCACCGAATATTCGCCGAATTTTGCAAAAAAAGCCATATTCGGTATTCGGTGGAATGAGTGAAAAACAAGGCCGAATATATATATATTAAATATTAGCACCGCGTTTTAATGACGCAAGCAAACAACGTACAGTGACGCAGCGCGTTTTACTGACGCAATGAAAGAACGTGCAGTGACGCGGTAAACATAAACAAAGATGTCGGCAGTGTGGAGATATTTCAAAGTTACGGAGAACGAGAAAAGAATTGTGGTTTGCAGCCGAAATATAAAGTACAGTATAAGTAAGGGATAATGCCCGACGAAATGAATGGACTTCGCGGAAGCAACCGTCCTCCGCGATTCACGCCTCCGCGTCGGACGGTTCATGCCTCCGCGTCGTCCATTAATTTCTGTTAATGGACACCTCAAAGGGCATTATCCCGCTTATACCATGGTCACTTACGAAAGAAAGAAATATTTAATCAATTAAAAATACTTTAATGCGTTTTAGATTTAAAATCGTGAGGGTTTTTTTCATTTTTACAAGTCGAGTGGACTATTTAATATCTTATATAACCTATCCTATTTAATATTTTATATCACATTTATATCACAGCTCCAATCCAATAAAAACAGGGATTTTAAAGCAAAACAATGGCTTCTCTCATCATAAAACCCGATGTCTTAACACACTGTTTACTACAAGAACACTTAAAGCACCAGCACCCTGTAGTTTTTTTGGGTTTTCTTTGTAAGGGGGGGGGGGGGGGGGGGGGGGGGGGGGGGGGCGGTACGAGGATCATGGAATGGTCAGGGGGGCAGTTGCTCAAAAAAGGTTGAGAAACACTGCCTTAGAGAGTGAGTGAGTGTGTGTGTGTGTGTGTGTGTGTGTGTGTGTGTGTGTTTGAATGATAGAGTCAAAAAGAAAGATAAAAAGAGAGGGTTTAAAAAAGGATAAATAGCTCTGTTTGTCTCTGTTATATTTTTTATATATATATTATTATATATCTTTCATTTTATTTTGTCTTTTATCTTATATTTATATCTCTTCTGGAACGGAGCCTCCCAGCCAAAGAATTCCACACTAGTGTACTTGTACAACCGCAGTGACAATAAAACATTTTGAATCTTGATCGTTACAATACCTACCATATAATTTCCCTCTGGTCCTCAGGGTATCTGGGTATGCTTCTATATGTGTGTGTGTGTTATGAGAGAGAGAGATTAAAGGTGAAAATGACACATAGTGGGGGATAAGTGGCCCTGTGTGTTTGTGTCGGTGTGTGTGTTTGCCACAGACACACAAACCTGTAGCCCATGAAAGTGTGCATGGGTGTTACTATCTGAACATGCCCACGGGCAGTTCGATCCCTCAGGAGAGAGCGAGAGCATGCGATGGTTTCCACATGTGTCCGGGGAGAACAAACCAATATATCTAAGCTATACTGGGGGGGGGGGGGGGGGTTATGGCAAGGAATATATTGCTTTTGTACAGACCATTCAAACCAAACTGAAATGTTGGCCTAATTACCTCCCCGTTGGCAGAAGGTCAACACTGTCTGTTTTCAGAACATAGAGTTGATGTTCAGCTGAGAAAAGGATGTTAACAACAGTTTTAAACATTTTGACTTAAAGGTGCTGTAGATGGAATTTAAGAGCTATCGTTTGGGTGCAATTTGTTAGAAATGCCATAGCCATCCATCAGCTATTAGCAAGTGAAATATGCTGTGAAATATCTGCACCTGATGACTTCACGCCTGCCTCTGTATGAGCCAATTTAGAGACCACTCCCAGCTCATTTCTAACCAATCATCTCTGTCCTGAGTGGTTTGGGGATTCCTTCTTGCCTGTCAATCACAGGTGCATGAATGCAACACTTCTCACTCCTTCACTGGTGGAGAAACGTAGGGAGGGAAGGAGCAGAGAGGGAGGGGAGGTTTTTTTGTATCGTTTACTTTCTATTTTTTCTGCTCTCTCTCTTTACAACTTTAATCTCTCTTTCTACCCCTCTCTCTCTCCCCCGCTCTCTAATGCCTTTACTGGAATGAGATAATTCAAGTTTAGAGATTAGAGTCTTTATTGTCATTGCACGGTAGTATAAAAAATACGTTAGCACAACGAAATTGAGGCACAGCTCTCCCGTCAGTGCAAAAAGATAAATATTAAATAAATAACTAAACAAGGTAGACCTATGCACTTATCAAACAAACAAACAGACAAAAAGGACACTATATACAAATTAAAAAGTAAGGGACTGTAAACAGGACTGTAAACAGAGACATATGGTTGCGTATTTGAGAAAAAAGAAAAAAAGGAAAAGCTTATTGCACATGTCATTCATGAATGTGAAACATTGTGGCTAAAACGACACAATTGTGTCAGCTGTTTTCGTTTAACAGGGCTATGGCCCTGTTGTAGAAACCGTCCCTAAGTCTGTTTGTCCGTGTTTTCAGCATCCTGAAACGTCAAGGGCAAGAGCTGGAACACCCGGTGTCCTGGGTATGAACTGTCTTTCAGGATGCTGCGTGCCTTTCTCAGGCAGCGGGTGCTGTAGAGGTCCTGTAGGGGCAGCCCGTTCTCATCCCAACTCGTAATATACCGACGATTTGTCACGCCCCTAGACGTGATACTGACGCAAAAGGTACCCTCCCGCGTCTGTGTGAAACGATCTGGGTTCTCATAAACCCGTTCGCGTTGGTAAGAGACGAGCAGAGTCTACAGCGTCCATTCACTCCAATAATAACCCGGTCACGGTGATAGATTACGCTAACCATAACCCTAACCATAACCCTAACCATAACCATAACCCTAACCCTAACCATAACCCTAACCATAACCCTTTTTGGAGTGAATTGTTTCACAGTAGACTGCGGACGCTGTAGACTCTGCTCTGCGAGCGGACGCTGTAGACTCTGCTCGTCTCTTACCAACGCGAACGGGTTTATGAGAACCCAGATCGTTTCACACAGACGCGGGAGGGTACCTTTTGCGTCAGTATCAGATGTCTAGGGGCGTGACAAATCGTCGGTATATTACGAGTTGGGATGAGAACGTGTTGGTAGGGAGGGGAGAGGGTGACCGATGATCTTCTGGGCCATGTTAATGACCCTCTGTAGTGCCTTTCTGTGTGCCATGGTGCAGCTGGAAAACCACACACATAAAAAATATGTCAGCACACTCTCAATGGAGCAGCGGTAGAAGATAGTCAGCAGCTCCCTCTTTAAGTTGATCCTCCTGAGGATCCTCAGAAAGTGGAGCCGCTGTTGGGCTTTCTTCACAACCGCTGAGGTGTTGGAGCTCCATCTGAGGTCTGCGTCCATGTGCGCGGTTACATGCCGCTATTCCGACATGCCGCTACTTAGACATTGACGTCTAGTGGTCGGAGTGGCGGCATTAATATTATTTTCCAAGCGTCCCACTACTGCGACAATTTTTTTCCCCCATTGTCTGAGTAGCGGCACGTTACTTTTTTTCAAACGTCCTGCCATTCCGACATGAGGCCATTAATATTTGTCATTATCATTGTACTTTAAATTAATTAATTAATGTGATTATACCCATATGTTCTGGACTTAGCATACACGCAGCTTATGCATGGGTGTGACAAATACATGGGAAAACAATTTCTAAAAAGAGCCAATCATCCAACTTCGAGGCTGCCCCTAGTTGGTAATATATAGGACTAGCCTATCCATATCAAATCCAAAAGCAACAATCTTCATAACAAAATCAGAGTATCCTTTTCAAAAAATATTATTTCGCCGTTCTTAAATTAGGCTTCCACAGCGCAAAAAAGGTAGGCCTACACCTTGAAACTTTGTTCAATCAACTTAAAGTCTGATTAAACTTCATTCAAAGGCAGTCCATAATTCTAATTAAATTGATTTCTAACGAACAAGTCCAAATTTCAGGTTCTAGAGCTTTATTCGTGCTTCTTCTTATATATTTTTAAGTAGACTGCTGGCCTGCACGCACAGAGTTTGTTTGATGCATGGAGTTTCAACCTTTTCCCCCTGAGAGCTGAATAAAAATGAGGAGAGCTCCCTGTCTTTTACATAATGTGTAGGCCTAATATTTATTCACATGGCCGGTTCAAAATCACCTAGTTTTTGACTGAAATGTGTGCCGATATCAATTATTGTGAAAAACATTGTTTGGAGTAGAGGTCTGCACTCGCGATGCAAATGGAAGCTCATTGCGGGTGCGGGCGGGATGATAGAGGTAGGCCTACATTTATTCTATATTAATAACTATTATTATTATTCTATTGCACTTTCTATGAAAAGTAGGCCTAATTGTCGTAATAGCGGTACCAAAAAAGATCGGATGCGGGCGGGATGATAGAGGTAGGCTGTGGGGTTGTGCTCCGAGGAAGAAGGCCGCCGACAACAGGATCGCTTTAACTCACTTTATTTGTTTAGTATTATTATTTAATCTATGAAGCAGAAGGAGGGGTATTGTATAAGTTCACGCGTGGAGAACCCACAAGCTTTGCATCCTTAGTAGCTTTGCGTCCTTCTGGATGCGCTGCCTGGGGGGTTCCGACTTGAGCCGGCGACTTCCGCCGGTAGTCACTGGGCAGGAGGCGTGGCCTCCATGACGCACAATGGCTAGCGTTAAGCGCCGCCCCCAGTATATTGTTTGCCGCCATCATGTGTTGAGGTGCAGTTACTACAACTTGTATATTTATTACTACTCTTTTGAGCTGCTGATACATATGCTTATTATTTATCCGCAACAGTCCCTCCTTGGTCATCACTGATGACCATACTATAAATTAATAATGCTATGTATCATGTAAGGTCTAAAAATGGTGAGTATAAATTCAAGCGAAAAGAAAAACATCAACATCACCAATCGACTTAGTTCGGGAAAACCTCTTCTAGACAGTAGGAAAACCTGTCGCATCTCTAAATTGGATGGCATTCACCTTGGTGTGTCTCAAAGAATACATGGGCCGTAGCCAACAGTAGACAAATTATCATCACATCATACAATCAATATGTCATACCATTATCACAGTATCCTGAGGACAGAAAGGCATAGTAGTTAATGCATTGTAATTTCCCCATATGAAATCCCTTCAAATACTTATATGCATGTATAACCAAAATCGAATACCTCCAGGTATAAGAACAGACATTACCGTGTTAGCAGCTCTGGCTAACACAGAAGAGACATTATCGTGTTAGCAGCTCTGGCTAACACAGAAGAGACATTAGCGTGTTAGTTAGCAGTAACCCTATATAGATCTAAAAAACGCCCTGTAGACTAGCATGCAATTGCTCAGATGGTTTCCATGCACGCAGGTTACTCAAAGATCATCACAGTGTTATCCCCCGTATCTGTAGCCAACCTCAAGTCGGACAGTTCATGATTGAATGCACATCTTGTGATCCATAGGCAAGGCCCACACGTCTAGGTTACTAACACGTACCCATGTGTGCCTTCCCCACGGATCCACTCATCACCAATAGTCAGAACATATTCCAGTAGCATCAAAGAAATTCATCCGTCTCATTATTAAAGCAATCATGGGAAAACAGCATAACACATTCCGAACTTATAATGCATTGTATTGACAACCGTGAAGCATACTGTGTGTTTAATAATTCAACATTCAAGTAAAACAGGTGCCATGTCCTCCTAGACACAGGTGCCGAACTCCAGGAAATCAGGTACCACAGCCTGATCAAGTCGGGGCGCTCCACTGTCCCCTGCACACTCTCGGGTACACCTGGTCACCTTTCTCCACCCTGGTTGGTGGTTCGTCCTTTGGCTCTGCACTCTGTTTCTCGGAAATGTCAGTTTCTTGAATGTCCCGGTCACTCTTTCCACCATACCCAGTGAATGTAACATAACCGCTTGTTTGATGAGTAACTGCTGCACCACCCGGTGTTGGCGCTGTAGTTTTGACACAGCAGTGGAAAGAGCTAACAAGTTAAGGTATTAAACACAGCATAACAGCATTAGGCGTTGGCGTAGTAATTCCCAATTTTCTATGTCAATAAACTATTTAGCTTATGCATTAGATCCTTTCCCAACAGATTGTTGAAGTATTTCCCAATGATTACTTTAACCAGGTCCTTGCAAATGTTTAAAGAACATATGTCTGACTTATGCAAATTCAACACTTAAACAAATAAAACGAAAAAAAAACAAAACAAAAAACAAAAAATCTAAATGCACAAATATTCCCCCCTTGTAAATAAAATGCAAAAATATTTCCCTCCTTGAAAATAAAATACTCTTGAGAAGAAAATGCAAAAATAGTCCCTCCTTGAAATAAAATACACTACTTAAAATAAAATGCACTACTTATTCCCCCCTCGTGACTTTGAAAAAGTCACGCATAATTAACACAAAGTTAAGCATGTTGCATTCATTCTTCCCGCTTGTATTGACCTTTATATATCGATGATATCATAAAGTATATGTACATGACAGTGATTCTGGGTCCTAGTTTATCAAGCTTTTGGAACAACTATTTTAGTCTTCTAGCATTACCTTTGGATCTTATGCCCACATTATTTTATTTACTCTTAGACTAGGTAAACTTATTCAATTGTTCTAATAAGGCCAAATTCATGAGCTAGCCTCACCCCACCGGAAGAGCTCTTTCCAGTTATCCTTTCAGCAGCTGAAGAGAGGTCTGTCCAGGTCGGGTTACCATCATCCAGTCGATAACCACCTCTAGGAGATGAAAAAAGAGTATCATGAGGGTAGAGAAGAACTCACCCCCCATCAGGATGAAGCACTTCTCTGCAATCCAGTCACTGCCAATGCACAACAAATCATAATTATAGAGTGTTAACATCTTTCAACATCAATCGCTTGTGAATAATCAATCATTAAAAGAATCAAAAAATGGAAAATATAGAGTGTACAAACACATCACATTCAGATAAGACTGTCAGCCATGTTGCCTCCTAATAGGAAACTTATCAACCGCTGGTAACAGGAAGCAATGTTCCTGCTGTTCATTTTGTGTATGCAGTCCATTTCAATGTCCAAATATGAGTTTGAGTCCATTTAGGGCAGGAACCCCAGATCAACTGTCCTCTCTCTAATGGACCCCCCTCCATTGTCCTGGGGGAAGAGAGACCAGAACCAACCAGTATCTTTGCAGAAAAACATCTAACACAATACAACCAACAATATGTAGACAGTGGTTTCTATTATGTAATTATAGATCAGGCATGTCTTAATCCTATATGGTCTTATATCATTACTAATCTAAGTAGTTCAAACCATATGTGAAAGTTATATCAAAACAAACTTGCATACAAAGGTGAGTCAAACAATAGGTGAATATGGTGAATGAAGTTAAAATTTGAATATATATGTAGCCACACACAATCATTGAATAGTTTTGCTTACTAAAAATGGATATGGCTCAAATAAACCAACCTCAATTTCCTCATTGTCATCGCCCAAGTCACCTCTAATAATCAAATGGCACCTGTGTGTGTGTCCCAGGTGAAAACCCTCTGGTCCATCTAAGAATCATAGCCTCAGCAACGGTCAGCATCATTGAGCAAAAACAAAACATTGTATATAAAAACAAGACAATGGACACCACATTATGGAGGTAAACTGAGCAACCCAAAAATTGACTGGCTTAATTGTTACACCCCTACACTGTGTATCAGGTTATGACTCTACCACACTCCCATATCGTCGCTTGAGGCTGGAGCAAAGTCCCTGGACTGTTAGTCCCCAGCGCTGGTTGACCCCTGGACTACTGTGGACGAGTGGTAGAGGAGATAACTTCTGATTTAAATGAAACTATCAGCTAGGGCCGTATTATGCCCATCAACCATCTTATGTACAAAGACTCATGAGGGGGTACCAGGGGTTCGGGGCTTCATGTGACGTGACTGAGCTGTTGGTCTGCTATTTGTCCTATAAAACACAAAACACTTACACAAACAGTTAAAAGTATAAAACAAATACACAAAGAAAACAAATCAACAGGAAACAAAACAAATAACAGACATATATACATAGTTGACCTTATCTTTAACCGTCCTAATGTTCGCATCGCTTTCTTCATTATGTTTCATTATGTCTATTATTATTATTATCATTAACATCATTATTATTATTACCACTACTATTATAACTCTATAATGCCTCCTTCTATCTCTTGACCACGTTTCTTCCTTTCCCTTTTCACTTTCTCAGACTTTTCTTACACTTTCTCTGACTTTTCTTTCACTTTCTCTGACTTTTCTTTCACTTTCTCTGACTTTTCTTACGCTTATCTCTCCTTCTATCCTTCTATTTACTTCCCTCTGTCTTTCTAAATAAATCCTTTTGTTTTAAGAATCATCACTTACTGTCCCCATCTCATTGTGTCCTGTCCAACTTCCCTTTCCTCCTTTGTTAACCTTATAATTTCTTATCATTAATAAAAACAAAAAGAGGTGTTCATGATCTTTCTTTGGAAGGGGCATGGAGGTCCCCTCCTTCTCTTAAGGGTAAAGGAAAGAATAAAACAAAGAGTTAATGTCAATTTTAACACTTTCCTATTACTGACAAGTTGATGCTTATGAATAATCAGTTTTTACACAACAACACTTTACATCGCAGTAATGACATCTGTTAACATAGTTATTTATAAATGTATATGTCTAGATAATAACATTAAACCGAATTATTGTATTGGGCTCCATTCTGCCTTCTCCCCTTGCATTCTAGGAGTGCACAACTTCATTCACACTTCATTCACACTTGCAAACGCAGACTGGCAAACGCCATTCCTTTGTCCCCTTCTTCATGGTCAGTCGTCGGGGGAGGGGGGAAGTCTGGGTAGTGTGGGTGGGGGTAGGGGTGGTAGAGGGGTAGGGGGTCTTGGGGGCCATTTTGGGGACTCCCAAAATGGCTGACAGGGATTTGTAATCTATGCTCCCTGCTGTGTTACTAGGCCTACCAGTTAATATTGTGTATATATCCTACTATGTGTGTGCCCATATGTACAAGTGCTCCAACTCCACTTGCACTGTTAGGTATATGTCTATAGGTTAGATAGATGAGTTTACTGTCTCTCCCTAGACCTAGCATAGCCATTAGCATCCACGTGGGCCAAATGGCTAGGAACACAGGAATGCTACCATCCCCCTTGGAGAACAATGAGCCATAAACAACCCCCCGTGGTGGGCTATCTTCAGTTCTAAATACCTAGCATGTCCGCTATCCCCACGTGTTAGCTTGTGTGGCTAATAGCACAAGAATGCTACCATCCCTCTGTTAAGAACAAAGACCCATATGAGATAACCCACGTGGTGGGCTATCGTCAGTTACATGTACCATATTCTGCAGACAAAGCTAAGATGCACCCTAGCAAAGTTAGCAAGCGTTAGCACATGCAGGAGTATGTACACAAACGTGGGTTATTGGGTTTCATGCAAGTTAGCGTAGTTCTTTGAGAATGCAGTGTTAGTAACAATGTTAGTAGCGATGTTAGTAGCAATCGATCTCCGTTTTCCACTCTCCTATACTCTAGGGGTTATACCCTGACTTTATACTCCCAGGCTCGTACCGAGTTTTAATTTTTTTATTATTTTTTTTTAATTTTTTTTATTTTTATACTCTAAAGCTCCGTGCCGAGTTTTTTTAGCCTCCCAGGCTCCGTGCCGAGGTTACAGGTTATACATTTTTTAATAATAAAATATACGATACTGGCCCTTTGCTTCTTCTAATGGTCGTAAATGACGACAAAATATCATTTAACTAATTCCCAATCAGAGTTGAGCGCCTGTTCATTTTCCTCGTCGGCTTAACTGTAACGACTATGGACCGGAGAACCAGGGCTTTGCAACAACACACACCAGCCACCTCTGCCACATAATGTCTCTATATCTATCCATCTATCTATTCTATGCAGATTTGGTCAGGCTCTGCTTACCTGGTTTAATGGCCAGCCAGCGACAGAAGTGGAAGTTGTGTGCCGTTCCATAGCTCCGCTCTCTCGGTCCGGCTCCTTCCTCGAATCACGCCGGGGGTCACCAAATTGTGGGGTTGTGCTCCGAGGAAGAAGGCCGCCGACAACAGGATCGCTTTAACTCACTTTATTTGTTTAGTATTATTATTTAATCTATGAAGCAGAAGGAGGGGTATTGTATAAGTTCACGCGTGGAGAACCCACAAGCTTTGCATCCTTAGTAGCTTTGCGTCCTTCTGGATGCGCTGCCTGGGGGGTTCCGACTTGAGCCGGCGACTTCCGCCGGTAGTCACTGGGCAGGAGGCGTGGCCTCCATGACGCACAATGGCTAGCGTTAAGCGCCGCCCCCAGTATATTGTTTGCCGCCATCATGTGTTGAGGTGCAGTTACTACAACTTGTATATTTATTACTACTCTTTTGAGCTGCTGATACATATGCTTATTATTTATCCGCAACAAGGCCTACATTTATTCTATATTAATAACTATTAATATTATTCTATTGCACTTTCTATGAAAAGTAGGCCTAATTGTCATATTAATAACTATTATTATTATTCTATTGCACTTTCTATGAAAAGTAGGCCTAATTGTCGTAATAGCGGTACCAAATTGCAGTAGGCCTAATTGTCGTAATAGCGGTACCAAATTGTCGTAATAGCGGTACCAAAAAAGATCGGATTAGGGGCATGTCTAAATAGAGGCATGTCGTAATGACGGGATGTCGTAATGGAGGGTTGTCGTAATAACGGGCTGTCGTAATAAAGGGCGGACCCCCATGTGCACACCCAGGAACTTGAAGCTGTGCACCCTCTCCACAGACTCCCCGTTTATGCAGATGGGCTGCAGGTCAGTCTTCCTCCTTCTGTAGTCCACAATCATCTCCTTTGTTTTAGAGGTGTTGAGGACCAAGTTGTTATTAGTGTTGTTTTTGGCCTTAGTCTAGTCTTTGTGTCAAACTGTCATTTTAGTCTTTATTAGTTTTAGTCACGTTTGTACTCTTTTTAGTCTAGTTAAGTTTCAGTCGACTAAAAGTCTGAGCATTTTAGTCTTTTTTAGTCAGAATTATCCATGACTATTTTTGTCTAGTTTTAGTCGATGAAAACTGATGACATTTTAGTCTAGTTTTAGTTAATGAAAATTGTATTTTAGTCTCTTTTTAGTAATGCAATTCTATTTAAACCAGTAAATATAGTACAAGTACCTAGTATAGTATAGACAAAACCAAAATGTTCTTTAAGTCACCCATTTCACAAGTCAAACAAGGTTATCTTATTATTATATTATTGTTACCTTATAGACTCAAGAAAACATTCAATTCCAGACACGGAAGACGCTCTGATTTGAATTTACAACATATTTATTTTACCCACCAAACATGTAAGAAGTACACACACATGGCTAACCTGCCAGGTTTTGTTTGAGCTTTAAGGCCTTTACACACCGGGGCGTGACGAATGAACGACACGAAAATGTAAAATACTCGCCTATTTCACATCAAAACTATTCATACCGGCAGCGATGCGACTCTGCGACAGTTGCGACATTTGTTCAATACAAGTTTGGGAAAGATTCGCACCAGCTCATCCTCCAGGAGACATGATGGATTCAACATCATCCAGTGATGATGATCTTGTCCTAGCCCTCCTCACTCCACACAAGAAGAGGACATTTTGGGTACATCCCATTTTAACAGGTAGAGAAAGAGAATGAGAATTCCGCTAATAATAATATAATAATATAATATATAATAAAACAGGAGCTGAACGGACATATTGTAGGATGTCAGTGGGACGGTTTGAGGTCCTTCTGGGGACGCTAGCGCCTTTATCAGATAATACAGGGTGATGAGAAACACAATCATTCAACAGGTCCGCCATTGTCTTGACATTGTAACGTGATTGGTTGAGTTCTTTATTTGCTGTGTGAAAGCTCCGAAAAATCGACCTCCTTCCGAAAGAAAACGACGGCGCTTTTTCGCCGCGTAATATTCGTGTTCTGTGTGAAAGTACTCATGACAAAAACAACAGTAAGAAAACTTATATTTACGTGCGAATTAATCACAGGAAAAAAACGCGCCCGGTGTGTAAAGGCCTTTAACTTGCCGCGAGTGGGGATTGAGGAAGTGACATCGCTTGCGTCTTCGCAGTGCGCTGATGCAGCCCCGAGACTCAGGAAACAGAAATATTTCAAAATAATAATAAAAGCGAAATGAAATAACGTTATAACATTTCGTTTCGTCTCGTTTTGGTCAACGAAAATGAAGAGATATTTTAGTAGAGTTTTTTATTTTCAAACCACATTTAGTCCCATTTTTATTCGTCAACAATATTGCATTATAAATTTGATTATAGTTTTCGTCACATGACCACCATTTTCGTTGCGTCTCGTCTCGTTTTCGTCACGTGATAAAGGTTCGTTGACAACAATATTTAGTCATAATTTTCGTTGACGAAAACAACACTAGTTGTTATCATCACACCACTCCACCAACCTCTGGACCCCCTCCCTGTAGGCAGTCTCGTCACCACCAGAGATTAGTCCCACTAAGGTGGTGTCGTCTGCAAATTTAACAATGATGTTGTCTGGGTGGGTGCTGACACAGTCATGGGTGTACAGAGTGTAGAGCAGAGGACTGAGTACACAGCCCTGTGGGGAGCTGATGTTGAGGCTGAGGGCTGTTGTCCATTTAGATGAGCAGTAATTATGTAGGTATTATATTGTGTTAGTGTTTTTTTTCTTTGTGGTACACCAAACAATATAATAAACATCGGCACTAAGCTTGAACAAAACAACCGTCTGAGATGATCCACAGATCCTGGTAGATGAAGCCCAGGTGACGGCGTGTGATGGCATTGAGATAAACTGTATTGTGTTACCGTAAGCCTGCCGTAAGCCTCCATCACATCAGCGTTGTACATCCTTACATCCTTCAGAGGAAGCTGATCCACCCTGCATGGGTTTCTATCCACTAGCCCACGTGTCAAACACAAATCAGGCCCTCGGCCATTTGAGTTTTCAATGAATTTTGGCATCTTTAACTCCTGCCATGTGCAGCACTACAAGTCCCAGCAAGCATTGCAAGTGTGTTCCTATACGCGGGTGCTGTGTGCAGATTTGCCGCACCACCCTCCCCCTCACGGCCACATGAAAGCATACGTACGCTATATCCAAAGATGCATACAAACCCTAATCCTACGTTATATCCAAGGATGCATACTTAGAATATCAGGACTACTAACTGTTTCAGCAGCAGCATTTACTTTAGTCAGTCACTTACTCGCTCATTCACTCACTCTCACTAATTTCTGTCTATATATAGAAAATACTACCTCAAAAAGTGAGTTGACTGATAACAGAGATCTTTTTAACTCCCCCACCCCCACCCCCATGTCAGTACCATAGGCCAATTGCACATATCCAGTATGACATAGTTTATCAATAGATTATCAATAATATGCTCACTGAAATCAAATCACATTATGTTGTGACACAATTCTGACTACCCAGATGGCAAATGTAAAAGTGAAGAAATCCAAACTAAAAACCCACGCAATCTCCAGCGGAAATTAAAACCATGAACCCTGACGAGGGTGTGGACACAACGCCTCCCGCTGAGTCAATTATGCTAACTAAGAACATGTCACAGCATCCCTGAACATCACAGTATAATTACGCGTAGGCCTAGTATCCAATTACGTTGAGCATACCGTTGTGTTCGTAATGTTTGTGAGCAATTTCTTAGGTGAACCCCACACTTACGGCTGGGCAAGCCGGCAGCCGGTAGGCTACTAATTACTAACTTTGTGACGCTGTCTTGAAGTGGCATCGAAATTGCAAATTGCAATTGAAGTGAAATGATCTCCTTCAGATCTCCTGATAGGGAAAGAAACAGCCACCAATAAAATGTAAAAGCAGGTGTGAGAGAGCGAGAACTGATGTAGTGTTTTGTTATCTTGCAGGATCAAGGGCTGTAGGGCTGATAAAATGGCCGCTGCAGATGTAGGTCAAAGGTCAGCTACATATATTCCAGGCCGGACTGCTGCTTAACTCAGGGCTAAAGGGACACAACCAAGAAGAGCGGATCAAGGAGTAGTAGGGGTGTGTGTATGTGTGTGTGTGTGTGTGTGTGTGTGTGTGTGTGTGTGTGTGTTAAACCCATATCAGTATTTCATACTCCTTACTCTTAAATTGTTTGTTTTTGTGTGTTAATTCATTCATTCTTTAGCAAACAATCTACAGAACATTATTACAAAGTGCAATATCAGATCATGCTATGGCCAATGAGAAAAGGGCTATAGGCCCACAATTTGCTTGTGGGTTCTGCTTGTGGCAGCCATATTGTTTCAAATTTCAAAAATCTTTTGATAACGTTTTCCAGTGACAGTCTAGGGCATCAAATAAAGGTGATCTGGTTCAAATAGCACACATTGTCTAGGAGGAGATAGTAAAAGTATGTTTTTTAAAATTACGGAAAATGTAGTCAGTCTGGTAAATGGTACCATTTGCATTTCTACCTCTGATCTCATGTCCTGGGAGTCCGGGTAGCAGGCAGAGAGCTGCATGGACATGAGGCTACTAGCGGGCAACAGGCAGATAGCTGCAACATGAGGCTACCAGCAGGCAGAGAGCTGCATGGACATGAGGCTACTAGCGGGCAACAGGCAGATAGCTGCAACATGAGGCTACCAGCAGGCAGAGAGCTGCATGGACATGAGGCTCCTGGCTCTGGGAGATTTAAAGCGTTGTGAGTGAGATCATGAGCCAGGGAGATACACAACTCTGCTGTCATCAATCAGCCCGTCGATACGAGGGCTCTGGAAGATCAGCACATCCACAGAGACAGGACACACACACACAGACACTCGCATGCACACACACATACACACCCACACACACATGCACATGCACACATGCAAGCACACACACACACACACTTTCTTTTGATTCCCATCTGGAAGATTCCATCAGTTGAAATCCATGTTAAAAGGCACTGAGTCAGGCCAAGTGATTATAAGATCACCGTCAACAAATGGTAGCTCCAGCTGTTTCAGGACTTTCTTGTTTGTATTTCTTTAAGAAGGATGAGACACTGACAAGTAGTAGACCAAGGGTCGTTCAGGCAGTCTGAGTCCAAGTGTGCTGTAAGGAATGAGTCAGAGTTTGTATATCAGCAGCCTGTGGCACACCTCTTTATTCGCTCCACGAGCGTTAAGGAGTCAGCAACTTAAACACACATCCAACAGATAAATAAATACAATCCACATAAAATGAACACGATCGCTGCCGCTCTGGGTCGGGTTAGGTCCGTTCTTCCTGATCCGGTCCTGTTCAACAACCCTGCGGTCTAGTTACTGCTGAGTAGCTATAGAGAAGACAGGTGATTTGTAATTAGACAGTCCCTGTCGCCCCCTCCTCTCTCTCCCAGACAGCACTAACCACAGGCCACATGTGCAAATTAGCAAATAAAAACTATTCCATTTATATAGATTCATATTTTAATCTTTGAATGAATTAGGAAGACAATACAATGAATACACATAATTAATTAATTATCATTGTAAAAATGAACTCAATTAATTGTAATTAGTTAGAAAGCAATTAAACTAATTTTGTGAAAAATGTTATAGTTGTTAGAAAAGCTGTGGGATTCACTTTAAAATTAAGTTGAGTTTCACTGAAAAACCAACACTGGAAAAAAAGGAATACCAAATGTAATGCCAAGTAGTTTGTCAAAACAATGCTTGTGATCATGTTAATGATCTTATGTGTATCTTTTCCCATGTTAACCTTAAATGTCTAATAGTTCTGATTGTGCTGCCACAATCAGTTCAACTTTCAACCATACCAGGAAATTCTTCATCTTCATTTTTGGGGAACATTTCCCATGTGGGAGAAAAACTGGGCGAACTGGGACCCACTGGTGAGCTCAAAGGCCACAGGGCATGAGCCAGTAAAGAAACAGCAGCAATTACAGCACACAACCCTGTCTACAAGATTTATGGCAAGGTGGTGGTTGTTAAAAGTTACAATTTTAACACGTGGACGCACACACATTAGTTACCCAAAACACACACACACACACACACACACACACACACACACACACACACACACACACACACACACACACACACACACACACACAGAAATAAAGCAGTTTCTAAATATTTGTGCTAAATATAAGTCCATACAAAATCTCTCTGACATTTACCTAAAGACAAGTCATTACCGGTTGTGATACTCTATGGTCATAGAATAACATGACAAAGTAGGATATTATCAAGGGTAAAATAAAGTACAGGAGCATTCAGTAAACGCTTCATTATCTTATGTCTTTATTTTAATTGTGAAATCTCAAGAGCAAATTTTCCCCTTGCTGCTATCTGGCAGCAGACAAATCCAGTTTCAATACTAAATGAAAAGCCATATTGTTTATGGTGAGCTTTATTTTAATAAAAATGCTACAGTCTGAAAGAACAAAGCACAAATTAAAAATCACCCACAAACAGTTTGGTTATCCCTGCGCTGCATGTTGCAAGCAGTCTTTGTTTGGAAACTGGTCCTTCTCCATCAGTGGGTTTGTACAATGGAAAGCGCACACAATGTGGCATGGGGCCTAATGAAAAAAAGCCTTGAGAGAGAGAGAGACAGAGAGATAGAGAGATAGAGAGGAAGAAGAAAATAAAAACATCAGGAGGCAGTGGTAGGGAAAACATGGGGCAACGTGAGAGAGTCAGAAGAGAAAAGAAGAGAGAAAGTCCAACAAAAGGAAGAGGAGGAAGACCAAAGAGACAAGCTACAGAGGAGATTGGGGCTCTGGTTGTGCCAGTGTAAAGTGCTTTCTATTATCTGCCGTGTTGCTCTTAACAAAAAGGTCGGCGGGCAGCAGGGTGTGAGCTCAGGACCTACAGGTGATTTAATACAGAGCCTGAATCACTCTTCAGATCAACGCTCACACAAAGGACTTCTTTACTTTCACCCCTTTTTGTTGTTGTTTTTGTTTTCTTTAGAAGCAGCGAGTTTCTTTAGGAAAGACCCCTGTGTTGGCAGCCTGTGAGCCTGTATGTATGCCTGAATAACATGGCCGCAGAGATGAAATGGGAGAGGTGTAAACAGGCGATATCTTCAGCTGTCTCTGCCCTCGTGGCCATGAATCATTTTATCTTTGGCACAATCTTGACACGATTCAACCTTAGTTCACTTTATTAATGACTTCTCAAAACGCTATTAGCATGTAATTCAAGAAAACGGTAGGCCTACATTGAATGAGCCTTTTTCATGCATTGTCTTCTGTTTTTAATTCTATACTCGCCATTATCTGTCAACCGAGACCTTGTTAGTAAGAACGCTTTCTCAAAAAAACCCAATTAAACCTTAATGAAAGGAGAGAATGAACAATGATGGCCTATTGTGCTGTAGTGGATTAAAATATACCACAGTAAGTCAGGCCTCGTTGTAGTTTCCTTTAAAGGGTTTATCTGTTAAAAAAACTGATTTTTTGTTCCCAGTCTATTTGTTGTTAAAGGCATGAGAAGAAGCCATACAGGGGAGTAGAAGTTAAATCATTTTATTGACATGAACTTCTGAGTGAAACAGGTTCAGCCGTATGTTTTTCCGGTGAGATGAACAAATAGAGAAAAGGCTAAGTGGCTCCTTCTCCTCCTCACGAGACATCCTTAAATCTCCTCTAATGATTTAACCTTTCTTGTAACTTTGTGCGGCGCAACTAATCAATGGCTGGAGTCTTAATACACTGCAATGGTCTATGGATTAGTGGAGGTATTTAAAGATTGCTTTTAATTAGCGCTGGACTTTTCAAAGCCTGAGGTGTGGGCAGACTGCAGCCAGTAAATGTGTGTGTGGTGCTGCAAATGTATGTGGGAATGTGTGTGTGTGTGTGTGTGTGTGTGTGTGTGTGTGTGTGTGTGTGTGTGTGTGTGTGTGTGAAAGAGAGTGAGTGAGATAATGTGAATGATTGAATATGTGTGTGTGAGTATTTGTTTGGATGTGTATGAGTCTTTGTGTGTGTGAGTGAATGAATGAATGAGAGAAAAGGAAGACCAGAGAGAGAGGAAGAAGAGCGGTGGTGATGAATCAAAGTCACCTTGGCGGAGGTCTGGCCAATTATTAGACAGCAGGAATGAGACATGGTGACCTATGCCCTCTCATCTGAAACAGACATTTGTTCTTCGGTCTGTTTGTAATGAACCGGACCCCCAGAACTATAACTCATCAGTGAGATCACTCACACTGGAAGTGTGTCACTGGGCCATGTACCTCATCTGAAATCATTTGATGGATCCATTTCATGGACGCATTTCAAGGAACATTAATATATGTTAGAACAGTAGAGTAGGGTCGGTCAAATTATATTTTTAGATATAGTTCTTACCTGGGAATAACGTTGAACATAACTTCAGCTGTGTGTGGAGGAGAACTTCACTCAGAGCAATCTCCCCAAGGTATCTTCTATATCTAGAAATCAGCTCCACACTCTTTGGTTGGAGCAAATCTCCTCTTCATTGGTTTTTGTTTTTTTGTCTGTTTCTTTGAGCATAATTGGACAGACATCCAAACATTGCATCATCGACTGTCTGGAAACCATTTCCTCCCCTGGTGCCTACAACTCCTACATCTCATTTAACCCTGTGATTGTCCCAAATGTCTTCCCTAACTAAATCATGTGTTCCCCATAGCCGCTTGCTATTGATTCCCACGTAGTACCCCCCCTTCTTTGTCCACCTGCATGCCCACCTTCATTTACATGACCTCTATAAAGTGTCTACATCTAATCTTAATTAGATATTGAAGGCTGTTAATTAAAACATTATCTGGGGTGAAACACTGCTGGCCTACGCCTGACAAGCTAATCAATGGATTAGGATGAGAGGCTGCTGTCCACTGATGGACGGAAATGGAACAAACAAACCCCAACACGCTTCACGCACACACGCACACACACACTCTCTCTTTTTCTCTCCCTCACACTCACACACACACACACACACACACAAACACACACACACGTACAATGTAGATTCTAACATGCTGAATAAAGCTAATTAAAAGTACAAGAGTTGAATACTCTCCCTTGCAGATATATCAATATCGAGTTCTCCAAGTTTAGAATTGTCTGTGTTTACACGTCAACAACATAAATAAGAAAAACTGAAGATTATATCAATAGGAAATGTGTTTGAATGTATTTAGAATGGTTATTGTACAAAACAAACCTGAAAATACACTTTTAAAGGTACACTGTGTGACATTTAGTGGCATCTAGTGGTGAGGTTGCAGATTACAACCAACTGAATATCCCCCCCACCTCTCCCTTTCCAACGGGAAGGGAGAAGCTACGGTGGGTACTGGCCAGTAAGGTACCAGTAGGTACTGAAGCTACGGTGGCCTGTACTGGCCAGTAAGGTGCTAGGGGTGCAATAAATACTGGTAACTGAATTGAATACATGGTCCACCGGCATGGTAGACACCGCTAGACACACGGGACTCATACCAGTGATCACGTCTGTAGTTCACCATGTCACATCACTAATTCAGAGTGTGAATATCTGTCGAACACTTTCAAACTAGATAAACTGCTATTGAGATTATTTTAATACAGAACCACAGTAGCGCTATGCTGCTATAAATGTCACTGGTAACTCCGCCCCCCGGGCCAGCTACTAAACGTTGTCGAACAAACCTGCTTTAGTCTCAACAACAATATGCAACGGCGAAGGCTTTATTTCTCTAGAGCTGTTTGTCCGTTCTGGGCTACTGTACAAACATGGTGATGCAACATGGTGGAAGAAGACCCGCTCCCCCATGTAGATATAAACGGCTCATTCTTAGGGAACGAAAATGTAACGATTATTATTTTCAGGTCATTATACACTAATGAAAACGTACTTCTGAATATTATATTCAATTTCTGCCAAGTCTGTTCCACTACATGCCATAAAATTCTACACACTGGACCTTTAACACAATTATTATTTCATTCCAATTAAACCGATTAGCGTACTATCCTGTGTGTGTGTGTGTGTGTGTGTGTGTGTGTGTTCAACAAAGTGCACATGGTGGAAAAACGACCAACTGAAAGAATATGGCTGCTTTTATGTGTTGTCAACAACAACAATGCTTTTCTACTGTCGGTCTTGTGGTCACAGCAAATAGATGCCTCACTTCCATTGTTTTCCTAAATCAAATTGAAACTAGAACTGTCATGCTGCTGTGGTCAGCAAATTCTATCCTTACTAATAATTCAGACTCGGCATTTCCTTTCCCAGACCTTTGTGCTAAGCGACAGTGAGGCAGATTTGCATGCGGGGAAGGTAGAAGGTACTATAGAGGAAGGGTTTGTTTACTGCCTTTGTGGTGCTTCAGCTCAACATAGAAACAGTACAGAGTTTATAGGAAGAGTTCCTGTATATCTACCGTGGTATATGAAACACAATAGCCCATGGTTTACAGATTCATCATCTTTGCTTACTCTTTTCTTTTTACTAATTACTAAACATGTTGGTCGTTAATCGTAAATCTTTAAGCATCGTTCAAATGTATTTATTCATGTAAATAACTAGCTATTTCTAGTTTTTTGTGATGCCCACCAAAGCCTTATAAAATGCCCAGAGTGGAAATAGGGCCATCTATGAAAAGCAAGTAATCAGCAGACAGATTAAATCACTATAGATTTCAATCTAGGTAGAGGTCTTTGAAGTACTATCGAGAGTGAATGCCTGACTATCCGGTGGGCAGTCGGCTCCCTGCGCTACTACCTCCTGGGGTGCTCATTCAGCCTCTGTTCGAACCTCGTGCCCCTCTAGTTGCCCCATCGTATGAAGGATAGCAACGCATGGATCACTCGTTAGTATCTAGATGGCCGTGGACGACTTTCTCTCTCGTGGGGCAGGGAGTCGGTTCGGTCAGATGGGGCCTGACCTAAGTCTGGCGGTGGGGGTATGTGGAGGGGGCATGTGTTTAGCGCTGTCTGGAGGGGGCGTGGCTCCCGGTGCCCGGTGAGAAAACAGGTGAGTACGGGACAGGGACTGTCTAATTGCTAATCACCTGTTTCCTCTATAAGACTCGGCAGTAACTGGACTACGGGGGAAAGAACGGACCCAGGAGAACGGGCAGGCGTCCCGTTGGCGCGGAGCGGATTTAATTGAATTATTATCATCTGTTATCAGTTATTATTATTGGACATTTGCTTGACTTTGTTGCTGCCTGAAGCTCGTGGAGCTAAATACAATGGTGAGCCGCGGGACGCAGGAATATAATTAGCCAACGTGCAGTTCTGAAGTCCCTGGCAAGTGCGGTGGCGATGTCACCCTTTGTGCAGCCATAAGTAATTGTCGGGTTGTTCACCATCATGCAACCCTGGGGGGCATAAAACACTAAACATCTTCTATATGCCTACTATATACCAGGGAAATCCATATACCAGGCAAATATCTTAGAGGCAATGGAATTCACCTGTGGTGACATGGGTATGAAGTGTTGTCAAGGCTGGATCTGGCACACCAGAGGGTTGTGGACGAAGTCCTTTGGCCGGACCACAAAGACCAGATGCTGAGGCAGAATGAAGCTCTCATTGACTTTGACTTTGGAGCTGCACAACATTTTTGAGTGTACTGTACTGTGCTTTTCATTTAGAGTTTTGTTCTTTGGGCTTACTGTAATTTTATGTAAGTGCTGAATGTCATTCATGACATGACATTCGATACTGTATTACTTGCAGTACTTACAGTATACAATACATTCACTGTACTTCATTTTTTTTCTCGATTGTTTACACACTAAACTGAAAAATAACAGTTAGTGAAACCTGACACTCAAGAAGCAAACTTGAGCAACTATAAGCACATTCTCAGTCTCACACTTTTTGCAAAACACTAAACACACTTCTCTACATTAAACACAGAAATCTAACATGATGTCACTTCTTTGCCATTTCAAGGCACTGCCTTTCAAAATACCACACCTATGAACCAATTGATCAAACACGGCTGTCAGTTGTGCAGACACACCAATCAGGCATAAGCACTATAAAAAGGCAACATGTGAGTGTACCTGTCTTCAACAAAAATGGGTAACACTTTACTTGAATGCGGGTGCATAAGACTGACATGATGCTGTCATAATCATGACATGACACCTGTCATGACACTTTATGAATGCTTATGACAGTCGTCATTAAGTGTTATTCGAGGATTCAGCACCATGGACAGTGCTGGTACGTTACCTGCGCTCCACCCTACCTCCAACCTGCACTATGGGAGGCGTCAGTGGGGAAAAGAATGAGAGAATTAATGTTTTGTCTAATCTGGTGTCCTCTGTGCCAGTTATCTCTCAACCTATTTCCAACCAAAAAGATAATGTAAAAACGTAAATAAAGCAGTAAAAATAACCAACAAAATGCCTTGTCAATTCTGAAGATTCCGAATTACCGAATGACACTTAATGATGACTGTCATAAGCATTCATAAAGTATCATGACAGGTGTCATGTCATGATTATGACAGCATCATGTCAGTCTTATGCACCTGCATTCAAGTAAAATGTTACCCAAAAATGGAAGGCAACATTGTAGTAAAGAGGAAGAGGGAGAGTGAGGATGAGAGTTGGAGCCTGCGGAAGAAGAGGGGTGTGGAGAGGAAGAGGTAGACCTGGAGAAGGACGTGGACAAAGAAGACGAGGACCAAATTTATCAGATGAGATTCGAGCAACACTGGTTGACCATGTTGTAAACCATGGGTTGACATTGAGAGAGGCTGGAGAGAGTTTAGTCCAGGGGTCCGCAAACTTTTTCCTGTGAGGGCCACATAACTTTTCCCTTCTCTGATGGGGGCCGGGGTCAGTTTGTAACAGAAAAAGTGTGACGATCGCAGGAAATAAATAATAACACTATTAATGAAATAAATAACACAAGCGCACCCCTCCCCCCCGTCGGTCGTAGGTCCGGGGGTGTGTTACGATCGTGCGCCCCCCCGCCCCCGTCGACCGTCCTGCCAGAGAGTAATCTCGCCTAGGGTGCTAAATTAGGTAGAGCCGGGCCTGAGTCTAGGGTTCGCGTGGCCAGACTGGAAAAAAAAATCTAAATATATTTTTTTCGAAATCATAATGCGTCTCTGGTATTGTTCAGAGGGCCGGGCCAAATGTGGAGGCGGGCCGTATCCGGCCCACGGGCCGTAGTTTGGGGATGCCTGGTTTAGTCCAACCTCAGCAGATATACTATTGCAACAGTAATTCTGGCATTTCAACAAGAGCACAGGTGAAAAACAACTTTTCTCAACTGTCTACAGTAAAGTCATTACAATGTAGCATACTATATGCACTACATCAGTACTTTTTGGTACCCATTCACTACATTCCACGTTTGAAACAATGCCTTGTACACTGTCCTGTGACATTTTACATGTATTTTGATTGGTCTACATCAAATTTCATGTAGGGGGGTCGAGAACATCAAGGAGGAATGGGCCTCATATTCTCAGAGGAACAAGAGAGAGCTATCGTAAACATGGCTTTGGCCAATAATGCGATAAGCCTCAGAGAAATTCAAACAAACATCCCCAATGACCACACAGTTTTCAAAAATGTCCATCAGGTCTCTCTATCAACACTGGGACGAAGCCTTATGTAAAAAAACATCAGCTACAGATGAAACAATTCTACCTAGTGCCATTTGAAAGAAATTCTGAGAGAGTAAAAGACCTGAGGCATGAATATGTGGAGGCAAGTAATGTACACTTCAGTATTGTGCACTGCACGCTGAACCTTTTTACATGTAAATTTAGAGTAGGCCTATATTGAACTACACAAAGTTGTCTTTTTTTCAGAGAATTTTGCAAATGGATGCTGATGCAATCCCGCATTAATTTATCTTCATAAATGAGGCTGGGTGAAACAAAAGTCAGAAGAAGAGGGAGAAACATCATTGGCCACTGAGCTATTTTGAATGTCCCGAACATCACAATGTGTGCTGCAATTACGCAGAAGAGGGTCCTCCACCGCCATGCCAACTTAGGTCCTTACAACACGGCCCACATACTCACATGTTTAGACAGACTACACAACATTGTCACAGCAGAAGAGCCTTCCTTCCCTTCCTTAACCCTATTGAGGAGTTTTTTTCGGCATGGCGGTGGAAGGTTTACAATCTCCAGCCCTATGTCAGGATACCCCTCATTCAAGCCATGGAGGAGGCCTGCGACCAAATTGATGCAGGGTCTGTGCAAGGATGGATTCGCCATTCAAAAAGATTCTTCCCTTGCTGTCTTGCGAGAGGGGACATAGCCTGTGATGTGGATGAACTGTTATGGCCAGATCCAGCTAGGCGAAGAGATGATGTTTAATTAATTCATGCTTTTTTTTGTCTCCACAAATGTTTTGCTCTGTTTATGTACTATGTTGTGTTTAGAATATGTTTTGTTCTGAATTTCAGTGCAAAATGCAGCCTTTGGAAATGCATGGATGTATTGACTGATTTTACAATGTGGAGAGAAAAACATATTTTCATCAGTGTGCAGTACTGGTCTTGGGTGTTGTGTTTGGTCAATATATTCATGTACTTTACTCTAACAAATCTCTGAAAAAATCAATCCCAGATTATATCATCAGCAATTTAGATTGAGCCCAGCCATGTGTAACTGGTTCAAACAGAATCAGATTGTATGAGCCATGTGTGTGCCATATGGTGACAAAATTGGGTTTTATAAATTATTGTATAGTTTTGAATGAAGTGTTTCATTTTGCAAAATATCTGAGGTGTTCTGCTACTTGTGTGTGTGGTTGTGTGAATTGCGTGTAATGTTTTGACTAAATGAGCCCTGTTTTCAAAACCGTGCTTTAGCAATCAAAATCGTTGTGATTACTATACTTTTTAGTATACTATCCTATACTATACGTGTAGCACCCTACCCTATGAACTGAGGAAGAACTAATTGTTCGGACCTTTAATATTAGGGCGGGCTCTGGGTTCTTCCAAAAAAACACAAGTTTTTTGTGTGCGGTGCCGTATTAACCTGTACTAATAAAATGTAACTAATGACAAGACTCCTTTTTCCTTTTCAGAGATAAGGTAAGTGAATAATTTATTTGGTGCCTCCACTTAGTAGAACTTAAACGAAATAGAATGTAAAATCCTACTAAGAATAAACATCAATTCCTCCAAGTGTAACTTGTTTCTTTTATATTAATAAAGTATCAAACACACAGCAAATTATTTCACATGTAGTACATGGTGACAATATCTTTCTTACAGGAAAAACTCTCAATATCAGTGTCACATACTATTCCCTGAATGCAACACACTTTTCAAAATCCCACATAAACACTTGTGTGCACACAACCCCAATATAGAAAAATAACAAATGGTGCAGGCCTGAATCATGGCTTGTGAGCGGTGGGGTCTCAAACCTGGTGACCACTTCACTTAAACAAGCAAAATAAAATGCAATGAGTCAATCTGGTGTATTTGTAACAGTCTGTCCTCAGTCAGTTTGTATGCTGCTTGTCAGGAATGAGGATGAGGGAATGAATGTTGTGAATGAATGAAGAGGGAGAGAGGAACAGCAAAACCCGGAGACTACTGACTAGTCACACACTCTGCCACTAGCCGCCGCTCGCCGCGTCAAGGGTAAACAAAAAAAGGTCCAAGATGTGTGTGCTGGTCGGGATCTCTGCCGAGCGTACACACACGGCTCTGAATCACTGATTCATAGTCTCTGTGCAATTCTGTGAGCTCATTCCGAGTTCACATAGCATACTATAGTAACACACATTAAACACCTAGAGTAACGTTAGGCTACTACAGTCAAATGTGTGTAAAATCACTAGTAGCATGTTAGCACGAGCTAATCGCTCATCACGGTTAGCATTCATAATCACCAATAGTAGTAAAACAGTCCGTATTTACCACAAACATACAGAAACAACATTTACCTTCGGTATGCCTTAGTAAAACCCTGTTCCGCTGATAAACTCTGCATTTAACACTAGAAATGAAGGCAGTACTCTAGTACACAATAGCAAATGCTACATTGCACGTGTTGTTCCCGCCTCGTGTGTATCCCGGATGTCCCACCCCCTTAGACTGTTTGATTGGATGATAGTTTTTCATAACCATGGAAACCGAGCAGACATCAGACTGACAGGTAGAATAAGGATATGTGACAAAAATGAGTACATCAGATGCCTATACACTGTAATAAACAACATCAATTATTAACATGTCATTCTCACATATAATATCATCAACTATAGATATTTTTAACATTTTGTATGAAATATGAACTGACACAGATTTTATGTAATTATCTCAATCACAAAGAAATGTATTATAATGAATTTAACTTTATGAGCAGAACTTATTTATTACTTATTTATCTTTCTAAATGGTTTTAATTTAGACAGGGCTACATATGTTTATATACCATACACATTTTCTATAACTTAATTCCCTGGATGCTATGTTCTCAATTTTTGTATGTAGTGTCAAATGAATGCTCTGTAGTGTGTATATGGCACACTGTGCCATATACACAGTGTGCCATATGCCTGTGGCTGTGTGTATGATATGAAAGCATTGTTTGATTTTGAGCACAGATAAAATGGTTTTGAGGCGATTGTTTGATTTTGCAAGAAGAGTCAGGGGTTTTATGAATGTAGTTGGAGATTTGGTTTTTGTGATTCAAGTTTTGAGAAAATTGATGAAAATTAAGGTTTCAATAAATGTAATCGTTTCTTTCTATTTATATTTTCATGTGACTTATCAATCGTGCCTCTGTTGAGCAGGTGGCCATAGCTGATTGACTAGTGCTACAATACCCTGATTCCTGCACTAATTCCCTGATGAAGCCTTTCGTGGTAAATTGCATACATAGCCAATCAACAAGCATGTGCCATTCGGCAGGCATTTGCATGCAAGGGGCATGGACATACATGCTCCTGACTGTGAATACAATCTGTCAGTCCTCCCTATACCCTCTAGAATGCATTAAAGCCCCTAAACACCAACTGTGAACTCACAACTGAAACGATGAAAAACTGGGAGACCAATCAAGTTTAAATAGATGATGTTTTTTCTCAACAGTTTTTTTTTTTTTATTGTAACCAATCCCTAACATTGCTAAAATGGTCTTGAGGGACAACCTTCCAGTTCTGTGAATGCCAAGCAATACATGGGATTTTAAATGTGAATCTTTTTTTTAAAATCAACCTACAGGCTGAAAAGGGACACTCTGTCTGTCTGTCTGTCTGATGTGTGTGTGTGTGTGTGTGTGTATGTTGGTGTGGTGGTGGGGTAGTTCAGGTGCCGCTTCTTTCCTTTCATTTCCTTGATATGTTACGGATTCCAGGGAAATTACCACCCGTCCCGCTGATGGCAGAATCTGCTTGGCATGAATCCTTGATAACCCCTCACTTCCCTTGTCTCGGGGGGGATGCTGTTGCTGTTGTTGCTGTGCATGTGTGATTGCTAGATGTATTCCCCAAAAAACTGTGGTTTAAACACAGAGAGGTGTTTGAAGGGTATGGAAATGTAGCCTGGAAACATTTTTGCATGTTATCGAAAAATAATGCACACCTCTCCAGCCAGTCAGAATCGAGTATTCACCCGGGCCATGGTATAATGGTAACCCTTCCTTTTACAGTCCGGTAATTACCAGGTAAATTACCTGGTAATAAGATGTATTTACTAAGTAATAACCAGGTAATTCAATGTAATTACCAAGTACTTACCGGGTAATTACCCAGTATTTAATTACATATTTATCTGGTAAATACAAACAAGTTACCTGATATTTACTAGATATTTTCCTGACATCTACCAGGTATTTACCCAATAATTACCTGGTAGATATCCTGCAATTGCATATTGTAGACAATAAACCCACTGAAAGTGTCTGTATGTGACTTTGTTAGGGTGATAATAACTTATATATTTACCTGGTACTTACCAGGTATTTACTCAGAAATGATCGCATATTTACCTGGTAACTACCACTTATTTACCTGGTAGTTACCTGATATTTACCTGGTAAATACCAACAAGTTACCCAGTATTTACTAGATATATACTGACAACTACCAGGTATTTATCCAGGAATTATAGACTATGTATTACCAATCAACCTGTGTAGTGACAGTGAGGGTAGGAATGACTCTGATATTTACCTGGTAATTACCCAGTATTTACTTGATAACTGGCAACTATACCATGATACCATGTTCAAAACTACACACCCTAATGGGTGGTAGATGATTATAACCTACAATTACCAGGAAAGTATATGGTAGTATCATTGAAACCAACCACGCTTCCTTTTACAGTACAGTTCCACCTCTCTTACAGGGTAACTACTCTGTAAAACTCCGATATCACCCCGATAATTATCAGGGAGATATGGGAGTTGGGAGTTTTTGCCAGATACCATGTTCAAAACTGATATTACCAGGTAAATATATAAGTTATTATCACCCTAACAAAGTCACATATAGACACATTCAGTGGGTTTATTGTCTACAATATGCAATTGCAGGATATCTACCAGGTAATTATTGGGTAAATACCTGGTAGATGTCAGGAAAATATCTAGTAAATATCAGGTAACTTGTTGGTATTTACCAGATAAATATGTAATTAAATACTGGTTAAATTACCTGGTAAGTACTTGGTAATTATAAGGTAATTACATTTAATTACCTGGTTATTACTTAGTAAATACATCTTATTACCAGGTAATTACCTGGTAATTACCGGACTGTAAAAGGAAGGGTTACCCAAGGCCGGATTAACCATATGGGCAACTGGGCAATTGCCTAGGGGCCCACGACATCTAAAGGGCCGAGGGCAGTGAGGGCACAAGCAACATATCTGGTTATCTCTCTCTTCTATGTTAAACTGTCCGCCGGAGCCGTTGCGCTGCACCTATACAGTCTATCCGCTGCACATAATCCCTGCCCCTGGCTGCCTCTGACTGTGACCGTGAGCTGAGACCCTCTCCTCATTGGTCAGCCCTCTTGTGTTCTTTGAGGAAGAAGGCCACCGACACAGGATCGCTTTTAACTCACTTTATTTGTTTTAGGTTTTGGTCTATTATCTATGAAGCAAATGGAGGGGAATTGTATAATTCACGCGTGGAGCGACTCTTAGCTGGATATCTAATAGATACGCTGCCTATAGAGTTTCTGCCCTCTCCTGCCCGTGCGCTCGATAGTACCTTGGCAGGCGTGGCCTCTATGACGCGTAATATGTTTTGATTGGCTAGTGTTGAGCGCCCACCTCCTAGTGTATTATGTGTGCTGCCATCTTGTGGCCAGGTGCGGTTAATACAGCTTATACATTTGTTCGTGTTCCCTTGTGGCTATGTGAGGATATTACAGCTGTTATTTATTCGTCACAGCCCATATGAGGCGGGTCAAAGGTGACGCCAATCAACGTGCACTGAGCAGGTTGCGTGACGTCAAGCGCCTCTACACAACTCAAACAATGAAAACATGGAGAAGCTAAGTGGGAGTGCGAAACGGAATTTAAAAAAGGAGAAACGCATCACACATCAGAAACGCAGAAAACTTAAAGTATATACCGAAAATAGGTAATTTCTTCACTACAGTTAGCGTTACCAACTATTCTGCTAAGACATCTTCCGTCAACGAGGACAGCTCAGCTAGCCAGGACATTTCTTCACTGCCGGCGCAAGGTAATGTTCACAGCCCGGAGAGTGAAGAGCCGACAGATCTGGATGGTTCCTTGTCAGACGAACTTATCCAGTTCAAGCACTTTGTGCAGAATGAGACTTCACCTGTACAGCTGCTGCAAGCTCTTGAGAGACATGGACTTAAGACAACGTTTCCAAATGTTTATGTTGCACTAAGACTGTTTTTAACCTTGCCTGTATCTAACTGCGAAGGTGAGAGTTTGTTTTCTGTTTTGAAACGAGTTAAAAATGAGCTGAGGAACAAAATGTCACAGACACGGCTCTCTGCACTTTCTCTCTTGGCCATCGAACATGAACTTGTTAGTGCCCTAGATTTTGAAGATATTGTACACCAGTTTGCACATTCAAAGTTGTAGTGTGTTCTTTGAGGAAGAAGGCCCCCGACACAGGATCGCTTTTAACTCACTTTATTTGTTTAGCGTTAGGTATTTATCTATGAAGCAAAAGGAGAGGTATGTATAGTTCACGCGTGGAGCTCCCCCTTAGCTGGATATCTTAACAGATACGCTGCCTGGGGTTTCTGCCTTCCCCCGGATGTGTGGTTTGGTAGTACCTGGGCAGGCATGGCCTCTATGACGCATACTATGCTCTGATTGGCTAGTGTTGAGCGCCTGCCCCCAGTGTATTATGTGTGCCGCCATCTGGTGGCCAGGTGCGGTTAATACAACTTATATATTTATTTCTATTCCCTTGTGGCTATGTGTAGATATTATAGCCTGTTGATACATATGTGCGGTTATACATTCGTCACAAAGTCCAGCAAAAAAATACCAGTGTAAGATGTGTTTGCCAAATGAAATAAAGCATTTCAAATTTAAACATGCACTTCCCCATTATTTAGGATTCAAATTGTGTATTTTGCCAGATTATGTAGCATTTCTTTTTGTCTTGTTTAATTGAGAGAAATTGACAGATTTCCAAATGTTTATCTTGCACTAAAATGTTTAACCCTTGCCTGTCTTGTAGGAATTGTGATGTGACAGGTTGTTTTCTGTTTTAAAACAAGTTAAAATGAGCTTAGGAGCAGATGGTACTGCATTTTATTTATTTTTTCCTTGTGGTGGCTCCATGAAAATGCTGTAAATTGTTTATTGTTGTTGATAGAAAACAGGCAGATTTCAAAATGTTTATATTGCACTATAACTTGATTGTCCTGTTGAATTCTGAGGTGACGGTGATTTCTGTTTAAAATTAGCTGAGGACCAAAATGCTACTTGATTCTAGGAGATTGCGGATTTTTGTTTGTGTCTTGTCTGTGGACTTTCTCTGCGATGGCTCTATCAGTTCAATACATTTGTGTTGGGAATATGTGTTGTTAAATAAATATTGGATGCTTTGAAAGTGGTTGCTTATTTATTTTTTTGTGAAAAATCCCTCCCTATGTAGTGGGTCAATTTTGCCAGATTATACTGATGCTGATGTGTTTTGTTTTCATAACATATGTGAGTGAGTGGCCTTGACAAGAGGACATAGTGGTGCATTTGTAGTTCTATTAGCATTTGCACATCTGTACATCAAAATGCACTTGCTGACAGTTAGTTATTGAAGTATTGAGTATATTTACTGTATATTACTGGAATGTATTCTATATTTTGGCAATTATGGTGATCCTGGGGTCGTGATGATGGGGCCCTTCAATATTGTTGCCCAGGGTACAGCGAAGTGTTAATCTGGCCCTGGGGTTACCGTATAATTGTTGCTAACATGCATGGCTATGACGTGTCATAACATAAGTAGCCTTATCACCGGCCTGAAAATTAATGCGCTAAACGAAACATTAGTAACTGTCAACTTGGACCGGACTCGGGGGGACTACGTTTAGAAAGCTTTCCCGTTGCCATGTCATTACTAAGGTCGTCTCTATTTACTGGAGTAATAAGCTAACGTTGCCATGTCGTTACTAAGATCGTCTCTATTTACTGGAGTAATAAGGTAACGTTGCCATGTCTTTACCAAGATCATCTCTATTTACTGGAGTAATAAGGTAACGTTGCCATGTCGTTACTAAGATCATCTCTATTTACTGGAGTAATAAGGTAATGTTGCCATGTCGTTACTAAGATCGTCTCTATTTACTGGAGTAATAAGGTAACGTTGCCATGTTGTTACTAAGATCGTCTCTATTTACTGGAGTAATAAGGTAACGTTGCCATGTCGTTACTAAGATCGTCTCTATTTACTGGAGTAATAAGGTAACGTTGCCATGTCGTTACTAAGATCGTCTCTATTTACTGGAGTAATAAGGTAACGTTGCCATGTCGTTACTAAGATCGTCTCTATTTACTGGAGTAATAAGGTAACGTTGCCATGTCGTTACTAAGGTTGTCTCTATTTACTGGAGTAATAAGGTAACGTTGCCATGTCGTTACTAAGATCATCTCTATTTACTGGAGTAATAAGGTAACGTTGCCATGTCGTTACTAAGATCGTCTCTATTTACTGGAGTAATAAGGTAACGTTGCCATGTCGTTACTAAGGTCGTCTCTATTTACTGGGGTAATAAGTTAACGTTGCCATGTCGTTACTAAGATCATCTCTATTTACTGGAGTAATAAGGTAACGTTGCCATGTCGTTACTAAGATCGTCTCTATTTACTGGAGTAATAAGGTAACGTTGCCATGTCGTTACTAAGATCATCTCTATTTACTGGAGTAATAAGGTAACGTTGCCATGTCGTTACTAAGATCATCTCTATTTACTGGAGTAATAAGGTAACGTTGCCATGTCGTTACTAAGGTCGTCTCTATTTACTGGAGTAATAAGGTAACGTTACCATGTCGTTACTAAGGTCGTCTCTATTTACCGGAGTAATAAAGTAACGTCCGCATTCCATATGAATCTCATGTTAACTGACATTAGGCATTAGTCAGACCCATATATTTCTCTGGTTATTTGCTGTTTGTTTACACTCAGGAACACTAAAAGTAGTGCGAGCTAAAAGGAATAGGCCTAACAGCGATTTAAGAGAACTAGATTTTATGAAGAAATAGTGAGTCTCAATTCGAATAACATTACTTTGACAAGAAGAGTTTTTCTGTCTACTGCAAGTTCAACCAAGCGTTGTACTTTGAAACGATTCCCTTGGTGAGTCATTATATGCTATCGCTAAAGTGATGTATTTAAAATGAGAATAGCATTGTGAAAAACGATGTTCTGATTAGCTGCAATCAAAAGCACCTGCTAGCTTTGTAGCATGGCGTGGGTCGGCATTGCTTTGATGTGTGATGATTGACATGTGGGGAGGAAGTGTGGGTTTATTGTTGGAGCCGAGGGCGGCCTGTGATTAATGGGTTAGGGTTAGCACACCATCTCACCTGATATTACTGCATGTTATAGTGCTGTTGATTAATGGGTTAGGGTTAGGGTTAGCACACTGTCTTACCTGATATTACCGCCTGCAATTCACATTGCTATAATTTGAATCCATATGAATTGCAGGCGGTAAATTGAATGAGCTAATGGTGGCTAATTATACCTCCAGTTTAATTAAGCGAATGCTACCGAGTGTATGAGAACAAGATGATGATGCATAAAAACAAAATGATAATTCATATGGGCTTTAATATGGTTTATTGAATAAGGTTTCATAAAAAAAGTTACAAGTATGTTATACATTTAAATGTTTACAATTTATACTGTGACTTAAATGACCATAAGTAAGGTTCATACAGCTCTTTAAGTAAATGTAGTTATCATAATTAGATTTCTAATGTGTTTATTGGCGCTATTTGCAAGGCCGGGTTTTTTGGGGGAGATTTTTGTATGTGTATTTGTATTGTTTGTATTGTTGTTCTTTTTGCATGTGTTGTTCTATTTTTGTGATTTGAGTCAACTCCTGTGAGCTGGATCCTGGATTTGTCTGCAACCGATTCGCCCCCCTGGACTGCCAAAGCGGAGGGAGACTGGCGAGCTACCCATGGAAGTGACCTGTGATGATAAAAGAGAAGAGTTAACTTGTGCCTTTCTACGGCGGTGGTGGGACAAGCGCCTTCTGTATGTATTCCTACATGCTGGGGACCGAACCGTTCAACAACCACACAAACTGATTTAGAACCGAATTGGACTGAGAAATGACCCGACTGGATTGACCTGAGAAACTCGTTTGTGTGTTTCATGTGCATGTATCCTGTTAATGTTTTATACATTCTTATTTATTTCCTATTACTATTAATTGCCACTTGGTAGTTGATTTAGAATTAAAGTGTTTAGACAGAGGTGTTTTGAATTTGAAGGTGTTTTTTTAAATTTTATTAATCTGCTGTGAATAATTGTGAATAAGTACTTTTTAGATTTATTTTAAATAGGAACCCAAATAACTTTCTATCTATAGTAAACTATATTATAACCAAAGATTTAAAATGGGATTAGATCAACATACAATTTACTAATACTAAAAGTTCAGGGAAAGCATAAAATAATTAAAATAGATAATAAATTAATGGAACCAGGGAGAATAAAAGTTTACAACAAAGTTAAAAGGTAAGTACCATTTTGGGGATCATTTATTTATTTTCTTTCTTTTCTTTGTCATTGTAGCATTTGTTCCGTTTGTTTCTTCTAAGAAAAATAAAAACAAAGATTACAGAGAGACAAAAAATAACCACGCTCTTACCTACAAAGAAAGACATCTGATGTTTCTGTGTGGCTTTCATTCTTGTTGGGCAAACAGTTACCATCTCTCTCAATCCGAACCCGTTGTCTTCAGATTAGTCCATAGATTATTTCATTTTGCTTCTAGTAGCAGTGTTAATATGGAAGCACTTGTTACATACACATCTGGTGAGGATGTTTCTGTGAGATGAGTGAGTCCATTATGTTTGATTAAATGTAGGCACGTGTTATATTTATGTAAAACACATTGACATGTAGGAAACATTACAACTACCTGAACATGTCTTACAAAGGCTTGACAATAGTTTAACAATCATTTGAGACAAAGGGCCCTATCTTGCACTCAGCGCAGTTGACTTTGTACACTGGCGCTTGTACAATTCCTATTTTGCACCCGACGCACATTGGAATTTTCCCGCAACCGGCGCAAGTCCTTAAATAGAGCGAAACAGTGACCGCCCCTTTTTTAACAGCTCCGGTGCCGGAAGTAAATTTCCCATGCATTTATCTCGTCCACTTTTCGTAGAATCCTTATAAAAAGAGTATTAAGCCTTTAACCAAGCCAATCGTTCGTTATGGTAGTCGTGACCATATTATGTTTGATTCCGGATGAGTAGTTCCTCACTCGGTCAACAAAATAATGTACACAGTCTTGTACCTTTGCCTTTTCTTCCGTTTTCCAAATTATTTTTATGCCCGAATCAAACATAATATGGTCACGACTACCATAACGAACGATTGGCTTGGTTAGAGGCTTAATACTCTTTTTATAAGGATTCTACGAAAAGTGGACGAGATAAATGCATGGGAAATTTACTTCCGGCACCGGAGCTGTTAAAAAAGGGGCAGTCACTGTTACGCTCTATTAGGGAATGAAGTTGCGCTCCGGGGGCGGTTCAGCGAAAACAGGAGGCGTGTCCCGGCGCAATCGTTCCCTGGTGCTATTTTGCAGTTTCAGAAAACAATTGCGCCACAGACCAGGGAAAACCTAGTCTAAAGTCAGTGGCGCTATTTTAAGGGCGCATGCTTGGCCATAATGTAGTGTTTGTACAACGTGCATACACTTTGCTTCTCTCATCTACAAGGAAGCAGTTCTCATTTTTGCAAACCATACATACAAGCAAAAATATTACCACATATGTGAAAAAATAGGCATAAATCTAGCGTACACAGTTACCCAAAATATTCAGGCTAATAGTAATGACGGATCAAATTAACCTGTTTGGCCAATAGTCGCAAGACACATAGATAAGGACACCAGGATGACACCTTTTATTATGCCAGCAACAGCGCGTGAAATGTTTTATAATCGAAAACACACAGAAACGCGCGATCGCGCGATCGGAAAGTATGTCTTTGTGACATTTCTTTATTTACATTTTGTCAACGGAAAATTAAAAGCTGAAAAGATTTAAACAGAAGAACTAATTATTTTTCCCTCTGATGGGCATGCGCGCACTACGGCGGGATTGGATACGTCTGGGTCCAGTAGTGGCAAAGCGCTATGTGCTCGCCATGGAACAAGCGCGCCTGCATTTAAAGGGAATGTGAGCCGACGCTCTGATTGGTTTATTGCACGTTACGCCCAAACCACACCTATGACTAATGTAGCTACTTCAGACCAACCCATTTTAGATTTGCGCTGGGCGCAAGAGTCATTTATCCCGCCGACATAATAGCAACAGCGCCCAAGATCCGCCCGCAAAGCTACTTGCGCTTTGCGTTTGACACTTGCGTTTCAGACCGGCAAGATAGGGCCCAAAGTATAAAACATTCAAAACAAAAGCCTCATCGAAAGCAATTAAGCAATTAAGTATAATGTGACCAAAACCTGGGGAACAGCGAAGCAAACACACGCACACACGTTTGGCTAAGTAATTGTTAGTTGTATAATATTTTCCCCGTCATGGAAGACAAACCTAGCTGGCCTGTTGTGGCTCAGACTTGAGTGTGATGACCACTTGGTACCAGGTGGTTGAATGCCCATTCATCTACTCTGCCAGCTTCACTTTTAACACACACACACACACAGTGGGAATATATTATGATCCGCCCACAGGCTATCTCTTCTTCCGCTAGCCCCAGCTCACCTATTTACACAAGCCCTGCACTTGGTGCAAATTACATTTTCTCCCTCAAATATTTGCTTTTTATTAATGTTGTGCTTTATGGTAATTAATCTCCTCAACAAAGGCACCATCTGCTTGACCCCCAAAAGGAAAAAAAAAATGCTCTCCCCATTTTGTGATTAAGATGAATATTGCACACAAAGTTAAAAAAAATAAAGAGAGAGAGATAGATAGTGCGAAAGAGAGAGAGAAGAGAAAAACTGAAAAATATGCATGATGAGGGATGAGCTTGTTCCTCTTCCATGTTCTGCCCTTTTTATTCCACCTCTTCTTTCTATCCGACTTCACCCCATTTTCCTCCCTGTCCCTCTTTTTCCCCCTCCTTCTTTTCCCCCTAATCCTGTGCTCTGGCCGTCCCCCTGTCCTGCAGTGTCAGTGCATGCGGGGGACAGATACCGCTATGATGGAAATAAATTCTCTGGCCTGGAAACCAATAGACTCCCATTATGAGCGTTTCCTATTGGCTGTCGGCAATGGGAGCCTGTCGGACTGTACGCCATATCACCCCCCCCCCCCCCCCCCCACACACACACACACACTTCTGCCCTTTCCGCCATCTTAAGAAGTCCCTTTCATACAAAGCGCCCCTAAGCCTGATGGTTTTTCATTCACAGGTGATGGTCAGCAAAAATAACTCACATCTAAGCTTGTACAATTGCTTGAGTTGAACATGGTACACACTCCATATGCTATCCGATTGTACTTAAGTTAGATTCACATGGTGTTCAGTAGCGTCGAACAGCTGGACCGTTATATATATTTACAACTTTACTTTAGCGATAAGATAATTACAGTTAACAGGTACAGGAATACAAGCAACAGACTACAGCTCCTTTAGGCAGAATACACATTGGAAATCCTAGCTTACAGGCACAGTGACACAGGGAGGAGAGGGACACAGGTTTACCAATAAGAAATACACATATTTAATAATCTATGCATTCAACTATTGTTTTAGAAATTAAATATAAATAGCGTCCATGCTATTACTGGAAAGTCCGCTGATGGCAGTGTATGTTCAACATATATTGAAGTGCTTAAGTAAACTACTACAAGCTACAAGCAAGTGCTCTTTGAATGCATGGCATTTCCAGGACATGCAACCAGTAAGTGTGGCCCAGAAAAGTATTATTTCTCTGTTCATCGTTCTTCCTTCCTCTGCCTCCAGCTGGTGGTTTAGTTTAGACAGGAGCAGTCGGACGGCCATGAAAATGCTGTCAGATACAATGTTTTCAGTCAGCCATCAGATGGCAATTTTATGAAAACACCTTCCAATCTGTCTCTCTGTCTACCCTTCTCTACCTCCCACTCACAAAATGTACTCTAATCTGTAATCTAGTTTACATCATTATTCATATTATTTGTTTGTGGTATTCAGTGAATCACTTGCTCTTACTTTACCAAATGTTTTCTTTTTTTGTCTTTGTTGTCTTATCAGTGTCATGACTGGCCAATAGAGGTGCCTGGGGCAGCACCCTGGCTCTGATTGGCTCCCCCCTCAAAACAATTAAAAAATATATATTTTGTTAAATTAAAAAAAAAAAAAGAATTATATATTATACTTTTTTTTTAAACATTTTGTATAAAAACTTACAAATCTTAAAAATATTTTTTGTTTGTGGGTGTTACCAATCAATCATACAAAATATAGTGGTTGTTGGTAACGCCCAGAGGCTACTGCCCCGATACACAAGGAAGTAGGCTCGGGGCGCCAAGAAATATTGCATGGTCAGCCACTGTTCACATCTTTTAGTGTTTTTTTGTAGGCGTCACTGGTTTCTCATAGACCCTATCGGGGCGGCCAAAGCACAGCCCCGCTATGGCACTACCTGAGTTGTGATTGGCTGCCTGCCCCTGCTGTCACAGCAGCACTCAATGCTGTGTCAGTTGACAGTGAGAAAAATGGCAGCAGCCAACGCTTTGGTGCCTGTACCTCCGGCAGCAGCAAACTGTATTGAAAGTCTGCTTTCGTCTACTTTTTCGTCTACTTCCTCTCAGAGAAAAACTTTGGGTCAAACAGCATCTTGTTCAGAGACTCTTGGCACTCTCTGTCAGTGGGCTCGAGCGACGCTGTCTCTGGTGCTGAAGTCGGACCTGGCTGCACTATGGTATATTTTGCTGCTTGTTACCCTGAAGTCAATCATTTAACAGGGTAGGCCTGAAAAAACATCTCCACTTAAAGTGGACCCCCTGTTTCAGCTCGAATTCGAACACTGATAAAAAAATACGTTTTGGGCTAAGAGTTCTAGGAAGGAGGGGGTACGTGTTATCCCCATGGTTATGACCCACAGCAACTTTGTGATATATATTTTTAAGCTAGTACCATCGTTGTTTACCAGCGTTTTAATCAGCAATGCTGTATATGAAATGCGCCACACATGGCGTTATACTATATGTGTCCAGGAAGCTTAACCCTCTCTCCATCATCAACCGCTGCCCAGATGGAGCTCCACACATCCACACGCCGCCGGTGTCACTTCCTTGTGGCGTCACCAAAAGAAAGCAACTTGAGTTTGTAGCAGAGTAGATCGTTCACAAACTGGTTGGCGTAGACTGGCAAAAACATAGGTTTTACACCAGTTTTCTCTAAATTACGGGCTTATTTTAGTAACAGTGACAACATTTTTTGAGCTCACACCCTGCAGGTGGTCATATCCGCCACCGTGTCTTATGCCAGGGATCCACTGAAAATGCTGCTCCTATGTGCTCTACAGGGGCGCGTTTCTGAACCGTTTCTTTGTACAATGAAAATAATCAATGTACAAAGAATGATGTCATCATGTATGAGTGAAAGTGTTGAGTCAAAGCTAGTGTTTGAATTGAAGCTCTGCAACATGGGCAGTGAAGCACCTTCCATCGACTATGGCAGTGTTTTCCAGCCGAATGCAAAAGCTGAGGGAGCGTTCATTAAATGTGACACTCTGGCTCCACTTTATCTTTTCTTTCTTTTTTCCAGTTTTTCCTCTTTTGGTCCTTGGCTCTAAGCCTCTCCAAACACACAGAGAAATCGGAAACTCCACTACAGCATCATCTCTTCATCACTAGGCCTATTTCTCAGGTTTATGATGAAAATAACATCCCAAACTGAACAGACTATATCTCCACAACTACATGGGCTTGTAATTTAATCTTGGTACCAAAAGAAAGATACAACCTGTGAGGTTGTTGTGAAAGTTATCATCAGATGCTACTGTATCAGCGTGAATAAAGCTAGAACACTTTAGAATTAAATGGAAGATTTAATTTCTGCCTGAAATAAATGTCACGTTTTAGTGTGAATACCACCTAGTGCATTATCAGTTGGTAGCCCTATAGCACTATAGGGCCATAGCACAACATCTGATGAGGGCCTGGATCAGGATGATGCCAATAAAGTGGAGTAGAGCAAAGACAGAGAGGTTTTAGTAGAGATAGGTTTAGGTGGAGTCTCAAATAAAAATAATAAATCCAATGAAAAAATGACAATACAAACTTGATGAGACACATACAGGTGAATATCTCGAGAACCCATTGTTCAAATTGACATTTGACCCCTCTATTGAAAGGTCAGGGTGAATAGAATTGAATGACACCAAGCCAAACCATCGCAATTGCACCATACAGCCACCAGAGTGTGATAAAGAAAGTGTGCTCTGATTGAAGGCAATTTACCAATTTCCTGTGAAACCCTCTCTTACCTACTATAGACCCGTTTACAGTCTATGTCATCAAAAATATGCACGCGAATTTGGGCAACTGGAGCGCCGTTGCGCCCTATTCATTCAGACTTGTTAGCTCTATACAGGACCGGCATACTGTCAGTTCTGACATATCCCGTTAACACATCTTCTGCTCTCAGACGATCAGATGCGCCCTCACTTCATTAAATCACAAAAATAAACACTTTATAATCGGCCATACAGTTATTATTACACACTGGTAGGATAGACGACTCTCTAAGGAAAACTATGCTTTCTAATTCATAATTGTTACTGGATTTTGGCTGGTACAGAAAGTTTACCGTTAACGGGACATGGTTGAGCTGGTGCCTTGCATGCTTGTAATGTCTATCTGGTGTGCACACTATGTTTCTCCAGCAAATGTGTGTATACAGTATATCTGTCCACTGAATATTTGGCCAGTTGCTCACGTCTTCTACCTACTCACTAACTGCACACGGATCTAGTTATATATATATATATATATATATATATATATATATATATATATATATATATATATATATATATATATATATATACTTAGATAGCTTTCAAATGATGTATAGTTTGTTATATATAGATATACTTACATAGCTTTCATATATATAGTTTGTGTAGATAACATGTCGGGAAAAAGATGCTGTGCATTTGCACATGCACAGTTATGAAATACATAACTTGTTGTTACATGATTGCCCATTATTTTGTTTGGGGTGTAATTGTGTTTATTTAGCTAACAATCGTTATGATAGACCAAAAGTTGAGCTTCTTATCATTCTAGGGGTGACTGCTTTCTCACATGCCCGTATACAGGCGGGGATGGAGAGGTTACAAACAAGGCTTAAGAGTTCTGTGAAAAGAGGAAAACACAAGTCTGTAAATATGTAAAAGGGGCCTCAAGGTATCAAGCAGACACCTTGATTCATTTATTAATCGAATTCACGCTCAGCTATATATTGCAGCAGCATGCCATATAAAAGTGGTCGAAACCCGCCGAAAACCTTACGCATGGCGGTACGCGAGGCAGATGCACAGCATGACTATAATGATCTCTGTACAGCTTACAACACCCACATATTGGTGCTAATTGAACAACTGTAGTTAATTAGGATGGTGATGCAATCTCCCACTGTTGTCAGGTATAGCTACGCTCTTATCAGGTTTGGAGTGCAAACAACTTCATGAACCACCACCTACTGACACGTTCGCACACATGCACAAGCACACACACACACACACACACACACACACGCACACATGCATGCACGCACACACACACACACAGATCCTAAAACGTACATACATCCCATCCCATCACTCCTGAGCAGCTGTGATATCTTCACGTGGACAGCAGTGCAGTGATGTGGAAACTGATCCCTGCTGGAGCCACGCATGCCAGCACTCGCTCCCGTTCCTGCCGCCCCTGGCCGCAGGAACTACCAGCGCCGGCTACCCAAGCATGCCACGCAACAAGGCATCACCTCATCAGCTCTCTGAAGCCTGCTGAATAATTGAGAACCCCCACAAATCATTGATGAGACCCCACGTCTCCCCCTCCTTCCCACCCCCACCCACCAACCAGCCCACTGCATGTGAAACACAAGCCAACCTTTGGCAACTTGCTGGAAGAGGGTTTTCAATTTACTCTGTTCAGAATTAGGAACATAACTTTTTTACCTTAGCATGTTGTGGTGGTGAAAATGTGGTGGAGGAGTCAGCGGGTAGGGGAGCAGGGGAGGGTCACCCTAAGGTTACCCATGGGTTAGCTAGGAGGTGTAGCTGAGGGGGTAGAACAGGGAGAAGGGGGACGTTGGTGGGTTGCGGTTTTTTAATTGTGTGTTTTTGTGACTATTTCCCTGTGTGCTCCTTGTTGATGGGCGTGTAGTTAGTGAGTACAGGTTCAATGAGCACAAAACTAGTCAAGTCAAATGTGACTGCGGAAGAGGCTGCATGACGTGTGTTTAAATTTCCCCATGGGATTAATAAAGTATATCATCACATTGTGTTTGGATGCCTCAGTGTGCATGTGTTTGTGTGTAAGTGAGATATATAATGTTTGCATGTGTAAGAGTGTATGTGGGCCTATATTTGTGTGTGTGTGTGTGTGTGTGTGAGAGAGAGAGAGAGAGAGACTAGTTTAGGGAGGATGTCTTCCCAGACAGAGCCCGGTCTTCACTTGAATGGAGCCAGCTGTGATGGTAATGGAAGCAGGCAGGTATCTACGTCACACCAGGCTGATGCTCCCCCAACTGGAACCCCCCCCCCCCCCCCTCTCTCTCTCTCTCTCTCTCTCTCTCTCTCTCTCTCTCTCTCTCTCTCTCTCTCTCACCTGCGTTTTACTCTCCCAATTGCTCATTTGTCTTGTTTTTCCTCCATGTCTTCCATGTCTAAGTAACCTTTACTGTAACCTGAGTACATTTGAAATTAGCTACTTTTTACTTTTACTCAAATTTCACCAAAGTAACTGTACTTCTACTTAAGTAGATTTTGTTGGTACTCAATTCACCTCTGCCAATAGGATTTTTTTTTGTTAAGTTTAAAAAGAAAAAGTGTATAATCTTTTTGGGCTACTTTGTTGTTTTTGTTGTTTGTGAAATTAAAATTAAAAATGTGTAATATCTTGGATCTTATCTTGTTTCAGAAATTACAAATGTTGTAACATGGACTTTGTTTTTGTTTAGAAATATAGACTGATGTACTGTATGTGTAGTAGCCACTCAATTAAATTCCCTTTGCTTATCTGTAGATTGTGGTGACCCACAAGTAAGTAAGTAAGTAAGTAAGACTGATAGAGACATTCACCAAGGGACTGTACCTTTAAGGGAGAGGTGTGATGATACGAGTTCGGGGTTAACATTGTGTGGCCGTTTTGACCTCACTTGCTGTACAGTGTTGATTCATATTGAAGTGGAGAGTAAAGCAGACTCAACGCATCTCCGTATCTTGTCTCCTCACTTATTGCACTCCACAAGATGATCAATAGACATTTAGTGAAAACTCAACTACTACCGCAAATGTTTTACCTGGATAGTCCAAACTATAGTTGGTTGATATGCAACTGATAGACTAGATATGCACTATCATGCCCTCTGATTATCTGTAGATGATCAATAGACGTTTAGTGAACACTCTACTACCCAGAATTTTTCACTTTACTTGGATACTCCAAATTATAGTTTGATATGCATCTCAATAAGAAAATCAAGTCAAGTGAAACGACTGAACAAATGTAGAAGTGAAGTTGATAGCACTCACCAAATCTCAACAGACACAATGTTTACACTCACCTGACACAAATGAGACATGTAACATGATATTGAACTCAACATGTCTGAAGATGGATAGTTACTATTCACTTGACATGTTGTTGATTATATAACGTAATTCAGGTAATGGTCAGATAACACTACATTGAATATATGTATGTTCTTGATACATTTATTAAGTGTCTGACACTAAACAGACAATGTTGATACTCAATACTACTGATACTAAATTGATACTCAGTTAATACTCAACTGTGGACTATCCAGGTAAAGTGTTATCAAATACAGCTGTAATTAAACTTTTGGTCAGTGTTGACAGTAACTTCAATCTAACCTTATTCACCTGAGAGAGTTGTCCTCATTTCAGCATCCACCGTGGCCTATTGCTCTCTGTACGTATGCACTAGCGTGGAGGTCAAAGCAGGAACAGCTAGTGTAAAGTGGACTTCATTATTAATCAATGGAAATGCCTCCATTGGCTCACAGCAACCTACATACTGGTAAACCCATCCCCCTGTGAGTCATTCAACTCGGAGGTTGTACTCATTTAGGTCTGGTTTGTCCAGTGGCGAGATCTACACTGAGGCCTACAATATGTAATATACAACAGAACATAAAACTCTATGAGCTATGCAACCATAAGACACACATTGAGCAGTGTTTTGCTGGAAGGTATACTGTAGATGTATATGTTCTGGTCGTATACTCACTTCTCACTAATTTCACGCTCCCTTCTTCTCCCGCTGTGTTTACGATAAGACGCAGAGAAAAGCCACGCTGCATTGAGTAAAGCCTAGAGCCACGGGGGCCCTTTTGGCAATCTTTATTATACTTTAAGTTATAAAGAGGGTTGTTTTTTTTGATTAATGGAAATCACATTAATGTGTTCACAACAAGGATAATGGTTTATTCAATGTCACAGTACATTTTTTAGCCACACACCACCATGGATTTTGCTGGGGCCCACTGCCACAGAAAGATGTTGATTCGAAGATGAATTTATTGAAGATGGTATACGCCGAGCAGATGGTATATGCCGCCATGACATAGGCCCTGTCTCTCGAGTGTGTGTCGATAGTTTGTAATGGGTGCCATGATTTCTCATGCACCACAGGTGTGCAGCCCCACCCAGCCCCAGAGTCCAACTCAGGCCAGGTGAGGACGGACACACACACACACACAACTATAAACTGGACTCTCAACAGGGTTACCATACCTACACAAAACCTGGACTCTTTACAGGGTTGCCATACCTAAAATAAAAATACAAACAACCCCCCAAACCTCACTGTCCCTAAACCTCCCCAGTGTCACACACCAACCCCACCCTCCCCCTCCATGCTGGAGACTGGAGGCCTGGTGCTGCTGCCTTCGCTGGCGGAGGCGTCTGTGGGCTGGCCGTTGCAGGGGCTGGCTGGATGGGCTCGGAGGAGGCCTGACAGCTGGGAGCCGCGGAGGCAGCTCCTCGGAGGGCCTGGACCAGCCCTCCGTAGGTCCCCCCTCCACCAGGGCGACGACACACGATGAGCTGGCAGAGGTGCGGCTGGACCTGGGCTGCTCCAGGCTGGATCCGGGGGAGGCTAGCCGCAGACGGTTGCCAGTGGCGGTAGCTGTGCTGCCTCCCCTCTCCTCCGCTGGCCGTCGCAACTGTTATGAAAGGGCTGGTGCTGGGAGGTGGCTGCTCATAGACGTCGCTGGTGACTCCAGTACGTTTCTGGGCAGCCCTTTCCATGTCCCTTTCTAGCCGGAGAAGGCCCACGTTGGGCACCAGTGTGGCAGTTTATCCCCTACCACACACTACCTTAGTGGCTTTTCCTCCGACACAGGACACAGGCAGATGTTGATTTGAAGATTAATTTATTGGAGATGGTATTACGCCGAGCAGATGGTACATGCTGCCATGACAGAGATGCTCTCTCTCTCTCTCGTGGTGATATCTGGTTTATCCTGGGTGCCATGATTGCTCTGCACCATAGGTGTGCAGCCCCACCCAGCCAGAGTCTAATCAGTCTGACTCAGGCCAGGTGAGGCGGTAAACCAGCTATCAACAGCACACACACACACACTCCACAGTGTTTCTCTCTCTTTTCTCTCTTTTGTGTCTGTCCTGGCTTCACTGAAATCTCCCGTAACAATATAATTTGTCAAAATGACTTTGTTGCTTAGCATGAGCGCGCCTTGCCAGGCACATGACGCATTAATTACAAAAAGACAGAAGTGCTACTGCTATTGTTTACGTTCGTGGTGAGGCGCACTCACGGTAGAATCACCACAACAAAGTCATTTAGACACATTATATTAGTAATGGAGGATTTACTGAAGCCAGGAGAGACGGTTACGATGGTTTGATCACCCAGACTGGGTGATGAGGTCATTCTTGATACAGAATAGTGAGATAAGCAGCACAGAAAAGTAAAAGAAAAGTACCAAGTAAGAAGAAAAGTTTAAAAAAAAAATACATTTGAAAGTCTAAGTAAAGAAAAATGTAATCAAGTTGGAGTTGACCAAGGGCTATACAATAACATCACAAAAATGTTTTTACTGCTATAATCAGTATAACCGTAGTGAAGACCTAATCAAAAGTGATATTAAGCAAAGTGCATTTAGCAGCAAGCAACACACAATTTAATGTACTTCATCCATGTGCATGTAGGCATCAGCGATTCAGCCACAGTGAACATTATCACTTAGAGTTACAAGAGCTCAACATCCATAGCCAAGCAAACACAGTCGGTTGAAAAACTTTATGAAAAAAAAACCTGATAACAGATGTACTCCATCGATATTGAATAATCAGATGGCATTTTCCCTCTGACAAGTTTAAATGTTGCACCTGAATCAAGTTAGAGTAATGTGTAAAATTGATTTTTATTTGTTGTGCGCTCCAGTCGATGCAGTTTGAGATTCACACAAAGTAGTATAACCCTGGGACCAATCAATCCGCCACAGTCAGAGGAATAACACGGACTACGGTGGTGACGCTGCATGCTGCTGACTGATAAACACCGCTACGCTGAGGAGAAAGTTGGTTCAAGAAATGAGGGGAGATCAGAGACCTGAGTAACTTTTAATTTTATTTCATAAAGTTAATTTTCATTTCATTTTCATTTATACAGAATATTCACATGGGCAGTGTGACTGCAAACACTAATAGCATATGCACACACACACACACACACCAGAGGTGGGGACTTGATACTCGAGTTGTACTTGAATCGTGAAAATGGGGCTTGCGACTTGATTTGGACTCACCTGGCTGCTGTGAGGCTTGACTTACTCGAGACTTGGCTGCTTTGATACTTGAGTCTCTCTGGGGACTTGAAAGCAAACATTTGCTCAGATTCTAATGGCTATGATAAATAATCATTGAATGCATTGTTTGTTTGTTGCCCCGCTGCTGGATGCATATAGTGGAAACACTGTATTATTATTTCAGCCGATTTCCCTTAAGTAGCCGCCACCGTAGTTGGCCACGGTCTCGGATGGAAGTGCCACTTGAGCAGGGAGCACCTCAATGTTTTACCTGGTTTAGCGCTGTTATTTCGGCAGCCAATCAATTAAAACCGCTAAACCCACCAGGACTTTCATATCCAATATTTTGAATATCCAATATCATCTCAGTCAATAAAACAATTTTAGCCCCTACCCTGTATTAAATGTTCCATCCATCCCACCAGTGCTTACCAAACCTCATAGCCTACTTTAGGAAACCCTGCTGTCATTTAAATGTCCGTGCTTGGAGTTTCTCTCTGTCCCACTAGGCCTGCATATTGCTTATGCCTTAATTGTTATTAAAAGAGAAAACTAAACTAAACTGATTGAACGAAGGCAAATGCAACCACGCTTCTATGAATCATCTGGATCAAGGAATGAAATGAAACCCTCGCCATCAATTTATTATTATTTAAATAAAATGTCTTATTTCCGGACTAACATAATTATCCATTATCATCATATTTAAACTGGTGACATTCATTTTCAGCTGGAAAAGTTTTTTTATTTGTTATGCTGTCGGCCTATATCTCTTCAACAACAACCGCTTTTCCGGTGTCTTTAATCTTATAGTTAATTTCAGGCCCTGGCGCTGGGGCAGGATTGCTTCTGCATTATTGACCTCTTCTGGATTCATTTGGCAATTCAATTAATTCTAATTAATAACCGTGTTTCACACAACAAATTAAACAAATGAATGAATAATGAATCACCTAATGAATCATCTTATTAATCAACCAAAAATGAAATTTGCAAATGCAAATGTATCAGTCTGCTTTTATTTATCTATGTCCACTTTTACTATAAGACTTGAGACTTGACTTGGACTTGCGTCCCAAAAGACTTGACTTGAACCCAACTCACACACCAAACGCACGCACACACACACACACACACACACACACACACACACACACACACACACACAATGTACATTTTATTATTTTCATTATTTGTTATAGAGAGCGAGAGAGAGAGCGAGAGAGAGAGAGAGCGAGCTAATGGAGGACAGAGAGAAAGGCTTGGTCAGCAAAGCCTTGTTTTATTTCCCGCAACACGTCCTCCACGTTATCATCTTGGAGACACCTGGACAACTGTCCCAGGCCCTCTCTGTCTGTGCAAAGCCATAACATAAACATTTGATTCATTGTTATTTAATAATTGCCCTCTTATCGAATAGGCACAAAAACACTGCCAGGCAAGCAGTTGCATATTAATTATGACCACTTCTTGTCACTGATAATAATCAACTATTTGTCAAAGACAAATAGTTGATTTAAAAAAAATAATTACTCTTTTGCATCATTGCTTGCTCATAGATATGCAGAATAAGCTTGAATTGCCTGAGCATCTTTCACAGCATTCAATGCACTAATTAGAAAGACGCTAGGCCATTGTCAGCCAAATTAACTTACAGTGACAAATGAACTATCAACATCACAGTGAGAGAACAGCTACACTACTACAATAGACGCACACAGTGTTGGGGTCGTTACTCAAAAAAAGAAATGCCTTACTTTACTTTATTACTCCCTGTGGACTGGTAATTCGTTACACTACTCATTACATTATTACTTTTGCAATAGAAGAAGCGCACCGCAGTGATTTTAGTTTAACGATATTCACTTCCAAAACAAAATAGCTTGTTGAAAAAAGACAGATTTCTTTCAGATTAGTCCTGTTCTAAAGACATTGGACAATTATTCACACTATTAGATCGCTGATATTGATTGGCTATTCAATGTTTTTTTTTAAAATAATATCAAGGATATCATGTGACACTGAAATATGTATGAAACATTGTCCAATATATACTCTTTAAAACAAGACTAATCTGACATAAATTGGCTCTCAATGAGCTATTGAGATTAGGAAGCAAAAATTGGAAAATATTTAATGTTGTGTTGGACACACATCGCCATATGGCTACTCTACGCGAGTATAGTTCTCAACTGCATGATTTGTTATTATCTGTTCTTTAATATAATTATATAATTATAATAATGCCATTGGTGGCATTACTATGTAACTAAGCAATGTAGGCATATTCCTTTTTGGATACGGGGGCCGGGGCATTGTAGAAACTTGGTAGGCCTGATAATTGAAATGATATACATATGTGGTTTGATGCTTTAAACATGGGATGTGTAATGTTCTTCTCTCATTGATCAATCTTTCAATTGCAATCCATGACAAGACATTAGGCAATTGTTGCGCAACTCTGCACAAAAATACATGTTTGTGGATAATTGAAGAACTGCGTATAACGCAAGTTACAACTGAATTTGATTATTGAATTTGGAACAGTAATGCATTACATTTAGGGATGTCCGATATTGGCTTTTTTACCGATAACCGATATTGTTCAACTCTTAATTTCCGATACCGATATCAACCGATACCGATACCGATATATGCGGCCACGTGAAACCTCCGCTTTACACTCATTGCAAACCGCAATAGGCTTTATGCCGAGCGGAAGTGTGGAAGTGTGGATTAATAAATAAAAACAAAACAGCGGTAAAAGCTAGCGTGTGTGTCCGGGAGAGGGCTGCTCTCCTCGGACATATTACTCTGAAGCCCCGGTGACGGTCTGGAAGTGCGGATTAAAAATAAATAAATAAATAAATAAAAAAACAGCGGTAAAAGCTAGGGTGTGTGTCCGACAGGGCTGCTCTCCTCGGACATATTACTCTGAAGCCCCGGTGACGGTCTGGAAGTGCAGATTAAAAAAAATAAAAATAAAACAGCGGTAAAAGCTAGCGTGTGTGTCCGGGAGAGGGCTGCTCTCCTCGGACACATTACTCTGAAGCCCCGGTGACGGTCTGGAAGTGCGGATTAATAAATAAAATAATGTGAGCGCGGTACAGCGGACCTGAACCGGTTGTGATGAGACTGTTTCGCAGAATGCGTTAGTATGTTGCGCTGACCCCTATTTTACTATTCAACGTAGAAACTTTGAAATAACTCCAAACCACCGACATAACCACAGCTACAACTAGCGTCCCGCTACACGGCCGCACTCCAGGCTAGTGATGGCTCGTTCGCGAACGAACCAGTTCGAACGAACGACTCTTTAAAGTGAACAAAGTGACCTCGTTCGCCACTCTCGTTCGACTCGTTCGCCCAGGCTTGTTATTGAGACGGCGCGGCGCGTTTGATGATGTCATCAAACCACATCCTCACTTGAAACATAACAGATGTCTGAAATTATTTCAAAATCGATTTCGGTATCGGTTAAAAAACCGATACCGATATTTTCAGATATTGAATTTTTATGCCAATATCGGCCGATAATATCGGTGGGCCGATAATATCGGACATCCCTAATTACATTACCTTGTTACAGACAAATGTAATGTGATTACAGTAACATGTCACTTTGTAACGCATTAACACCCAACACTGGACATACAATACAATAGAAACTAATTTATAGTAAAATATAATACAGGTAGAGTGCAACACGACTCCCCAAGCTTTATGTAGGACTAACAATGCATGCATAGGCATGTAAATGAAAAAGTAATAGTATTTAAAATAGAAACCAATATTGAAGTGTTTCTGCATTCATAGTTTTTGTGATGATGACAATGAAACCAAAGAAATCACAAAAACGTTCAATCCATACAAAAATACAATTCATTCTTCTGAGAACAGCAGAGATCATATGGAAAAAGCAGTTAGACGGCCACCTGCCTTGCCAAACTGTGAAGGTCCATCTAGATGATGGGAAAGCGGCATTTTTTCCACATGAATAATCCTGAATGACCCATACACCAGGCGTCATGGCAACCGCTTGGCTAGCTCCACATTGAATATCCCCATTAACACAGGCTCAGCTAAATGAATGAAGGAATAATCCAATCCACGGAGACATCAGAAAGTGCCTTTCACTAAAGGGTCTAATATTGACGGTGGACAATTTCACATCTCATTTGGCAGAAGTGGACTTATTGAATACGAGGACAGAAGGAGGAGAGGAGAATAGAAATGTGGTTGCATTACATTTCGCTCTCCCACGTCTCCTGTCATGTCCTCCTCGTCATGTATCACACATAATGTTGGCCTGCGAGACGGATCTTTTTGTTAACCAAAATGTACTTTCAAAAGCCAGAATTTCGCTTTGAGGCCCTAAACTTGCAGCACATTTTTGAGACAAATTAGTTTGTTAAGATTGTACAGTGCCTAACGTCAAGTTGTGCAGTCATGATATACACACCCCATGTTGACCCATAGATTGTACTTTTGTCTTAAACTTCAAATTGAGGATATGAAAAGATTCAGATTGCCAATCATTTCATACAATGTATTTTTTTCTTAACATCAACATTAACTGTAATCTGTTAATCACATGTCCAGAAGCTTAATTTCATCATGCCACCGCAGAGGTGAGCTGTCCATTAAATCACAAATAATCTGTAAAACTAGAGGCCAAAGAGCTCTTCCCGTCATTCTCTTCCGAGAACCAATAAGCCAAAAGGAAGACTGCAGGATATCTCCAGCAAAGAGAGTATTCATCGCTATACACATCTGACTCCTTTTTGCAAAGCCATCATGCATGCATAGCGCTAGCTTGGATTAGCCTGCAGGCTAGCCTGGCCGATGTTCGTTCTTACGCGCCCTTGTCAGTGTTCGGGAGAGTTGTGCACTACACCGGCAATTTGCTGACCTTCCAGACCCTTATTCTCCCCATCAGGCAAAATGGGGCCCTCATTAATTGTTTATGTATCCCTGTCTCTCTCTCTCTCTCTCTCTCTCTTTCTCTCTTTCTCTGTCTCTCTCACTCGCTCTCCTTCTTTCCACTTCGCCCCCTTCACCCCTTCATTCTTTACGTAGATTCACACCATTCATGTTTTTTTTCTGTGCTTCTAGTTTCGAGGCAATATGGGGGCTGTCGGTGTGTCCCAGTCGTTTATAGAGGTGCCTTTCTATTAACCCGCAGAAAAGTCGGTCTTTCCTCCTCCTCCTCCTTGATCGTCTCTGGAACCGGGGATCCATCTTGCTTTCTCCATTTCCCGATCTTCTCCTTTTCTTACCTCACCACCTCTCATTCCCCATTCCCCCGTCCTGTTTCCTCGTAACGTTCTTCTCTCTTCACAACTTCTCTTTTTTTCTCTGACAGGCTCTGTCCCCCACCCTCAAGTGTTCAGTCTTTTTTTACAACACAATTCCTCACACCCATGCAGCCTCACCCTCCGTCTCTCTCTCTGTATCGCTGTATCTCTGTCTCTATCTTTATCTCTTTCTTTCTGTCTCTCTCTCTCTGGTAATATTTGAGGAGGCTAGAAGCAGGTAATAGAGTAGTGGTAAAACAGAAACAGAGGGCTTCGGGGCAATGTACTTTATGAGGCACAAATAATGAAGGTAGAAAAGGAGGAGGAGGAGGAGGAGGAGGAGGAGGAGGAGGAGGAGGAGGAGGAGGAGGAGGAGGAGGAGGAGAGGAGAAAATAAGGGGAAAAGAAAGGCTTGATCCGTGATATTCGTTCCATCACTTCAACGTGCACTATGCACTATGCAATATGTGCGTGAGTGAGAGGAGAGGCAGGAAACAGGACACAAAATCAATCAATTTCATCTTTAACTACGAGAGCTAAATGAAACAGGATGTTGTGCTTATCGCTGACAGGAAAATCAAAGGCAAATCAGATTGGACCGTTTTAATATCCACCTGCATGGCCGGAAGGGAACTAAGCAACCACAAGCAAAAAAATAAAGACAAAACAAAAACAAAATACAAAACCTCTGTAAGTGGTTTTAAACTATGGGGGGGGGGGGGGGTCAGGATGGGACTCTTTGAGGCCAGTGCAAATGCACAATTTCAGAGTGATGCTGTCACTGTCTTCCCATATTAATAAAACACAGCAGAGACATTGAATTGAGTCTGGATGAATCTTGCTCAGCAGCAACCCTGGTGAAAGTATTTAGCTGCGCTCTTTCTAAATTAGTCTTCTTTTCTATATCTATTTAGGGGCTGGTTTTGTGTTTTTACAGAAGCTACATTTTGGTTGGACACACGTAGAAACACACACACTAACCTACATGGGTAAGTTGTCCATATAGAAACACGCACACACACACACTCACACACAGATGCACATACGTTTGGATTTAAGTTTAAAGGTGCTGTAGGTAACATCCGAGAGATGTGACGAGAGAGCAGAAGACAAGATTTAGAAACGAAACAACCAAAAAACGTCCCCTCCCTCTCTGCAGTCGACTCGAAACAGATATTCTCACAACGCACTTCACTCGCTCAGATGACAGATGGCTAGGCCATTTCTAACAAGTCACACTCAAATTAGAGCTCTTAAATCTTACTGACGGCATCTTTAAATGAACTTACGTCTACAACTTACATAAACACACACACACACAGGAACACACACACAATGTCAAACAGACAGGCAGAAAACAGTCGCTGCTCAAGGACCTGTAGAAGCGCCCCCACCCCAACAACACAATTCACCTGGGAAGCCTCTTTCAGACCCCCCACCTTAATTTGCCCCATGCCTCAATTGCCACTCTGGTTATCACCCAATCAATACGTCTGAGCCCGCGCTCCGTCCGACAACTATCTACACGGGGAAAAAAAGCAATCGCTTAGCACCACTGGGTATATGATATTGACCGGGAGGAGATAAGACTCAGCCTACTCAATCATGCAAACTAGATTGGTCTGGAGGTAGCTGTAGTCCACCACGTCAGCACGGCTACTTCCAGTGACAGGCGGCAATAATGAAGAATGTGCGCCGAGGAGCGGGCGAGTCCAAACTGACTCACAC
>JAOPHQ010000568.1:465000-520000 GCA_030340625.1 Merluccius polli
CAAATCACTGCACAAAACACAGATTTTATCTAAATCTATTGCTTTATTCCGAGGTACCTTTCTCCCTTGAAAGATAATATATGCAATCTCTAATCCTTTACCTTATCTAATACGGATTGAAGTTATACAGGTAATTGTGTTTGAGCCTGTTCATGAAAGTAGGCTGGAGTATGATATCCTGCCTCAACACGTGATAAACGTGATACGCCATATTGGAGAGGATCAGACCAAACCAGAGATCACATGACAATGCTCCCAAACCACAATCTGTAGGCATGAAGTTCCAATGCTTTGCATCTCATTTGTAATGAACAGAGATGCATGAGTTTTAGTGATCCGCTATTCACAGCAGTCCAAGGAGAGTTGGCGAGTCGTATATAGGCCAGCATATAACAAGGTTAGCTTTGGAAACTTAATTAAAAGATACATAACGGTTGATGTATTCCTTCCAAATTGTAATTCATATTTTAATTTACATTGTAAATGTACAAACAGATGGTGGAGATGGTGAAAGAATATACTAATAAATATGGCAAAACAACACTGTTTTACACCGCCTGTACATCATGTACATGTAAATATTAAACTGGATGAATTATTGACTAAGCAACAAACCAATAACCTTTTTATGACATTTCAACAGTCCCCATAATGGAGCTGAAGCAAAATAAACCTTTTTATTGTTGCAGATTTTATAAGTGGCTGGTCGTACCAAACAAAAATTCTTCTGGTTTTACACCAAGAAACAGAATACAATCAGCCAGAAACTGTCTTTTGTTCCCTTCTGCCTTTTATTATGTAACAGAAAAAGAGTTTTGCAAAACAGGAACATAGTAAATAATGCATTTATAATGTTCATGGTGGATTCTTAGGTGGGCTGGCAAGGTTTGTTAGAAACTAATTTCAACAATTTAGAAAAACACTGTTTGAAATAATTGAAAGTTAGTTGAAGGTGCTTTTTTGATTGAGTTATTTTTTTTTGAATCACTCTTCAAATCGGAAATTGAAAACGGCTGTGAGATTGCGATGCAAAGAGAGATGTGTTCTCCATCTAAACAGGCGGAAACGGTTGTACGAGAGATGCAGACAAGTGTTGTCAAAACCACCTGTTGAGTATATGCTATTCAATCTAGATTGACTAGCGATAGGTTCTCCTCTAGACAGAATCTCTTGCGGAAGTGTTGTCAATTCCCATGTAGTCTCGCATAGCCAGCCCTATCTCCACACTTCATGGTCTGGCTCTACTCTATCATACTGGTATAGGGAGAAAAACGCTCCGTCTTGTTTGTATTTCTTTAACTAATCACAATCATCTTGGGCGGTGCTAAGCCCAGGATGCAGCAATGGTGGCAGATGGTGGAAGGAGGAGGAGTATAAGGTATAAGCCCGCCCAGAGCCGGGCTTATACCCCAGACTCCTACAGTCGCCCAATGGGAGGCTTGGGCGGGGTGATGCCAAAAACCTACATCCTGTAAGCCAGACTAATTCAAATGCTTAGCTCATTCGTCGCCGGTTGTCAACCAATATAAAGAAAGGGGGGTGTCATATGCAAATATCTCTGAAACATCGGCATGCTGTGCCTATTTTTGATGATTATATGATTCTTAGCCCTTGTACTTCTATTATGCAACATAATTTGTGACATTATCCAAAGCAATGTAAACTGGTGCACCATGGTCGCTACGTCTCCGCACATTCTCGGAGATTGTGCAAACCATGGATGCGGTGCAAACCTGAAAACTGTTGGGTGCGTGCGCATATCAAGCAGGGATCTGTCCTAAACTGCCGCTACATGTAAACAGGTCGAGACAGCGCGTTTGTCACTCATCTTTATATGAAGGGTCATATAAACAGATGCGTTTTTGAATCTAGATACAGTCTAGATGCAAAATGGGTTGTAGAATCTAGATACAGTATTTCTCTCATGTAAACAGGGCCAATATTAGACCCCAATTCCTGTTAGGCCCACCTCTATAGAGCAAAATCATTATCCTCAACTCCTGTGAAGTCTGCTGCAAACGAGAGATGTCACATTTTGTTGATCTACAAATCATCACTTCTGCGCTCGAGTTTTCATCACCTAGGTGGGTGACTAAGTACGCCTCACTCGTACCTCACTCAAGTATCCCCCTTTCACGTGATACTCAGGGTTTCACAAATCCTTCAAAGACATACCGGTCTGGGTGATCAAACCATCGTAACCGTCTCTCCTGGCTTTACTAAAACCTCCATTACCAATATAATTTGTCTAAATTACTTAGTTGTTCCGATTCTGCCGAAGAGGATTCAGGGTGAGTGCGCCCTCTCCACAAATGTAACTTAAAAGTTGATCCCATCTATTTGACTTTCTCTTCCTGTGTTTCCTGTGTCTCCACCAGGTTGTGTGCTGGGTTTTGCTGAGCTGATAAAGTTGAGCCCCATCTGGACAAGATTAAGCAATTCCCTGATAAATTAATACACACCCTCCACACCAAACACTCTCTCTCTTTCTCTCTCTTTCTCTCACTCTACTACCCAACTGTGACATCCCCAATGGTCGTTAGGCACATGCTGCTTCACTTGTAAGCACAGCACCCACCCACTCACGCATGCATGCACGCACACACACACACACGCACAGATTCACTGCACTCAAATTCACTTTATAACGTTAGTCATCCTTACCCCACCCACTTCCTTGTGTAGCTGGAGCTGGTCACAGCACGCCAGCGAGTCTAAACAGGAGTTAGAGGGTAAAGCAGGATGTTTCCATCTGTCTCTCTCCATCATTGTCTCTGCATCACTCCATCAATGCTTTCCAGCAGTGTGTGTATCCATGTCTATTCATTATAGTCTTTGTCAATCCCTCTCTCTCTTTCTCGGTCCCAGAATTAGTTGTACTGCAGTACTGGCCGCGTGTGTCAGAATCATCGCATGTAACCTATCCGTAACGGAGCACCACTCAGTAGATTTCCTCTCTCATGTTTTCACGCCGATTAAGTCTCTTGACCTTGACCGCTTCAAAACAATTAGTGAGTCAACGTCATGCCCTTTATTTGCTTTTCCGACACCCCCTTTGCGTGGCGGACCACGGCATTATTAGCCACACACCGCGGCGCTAATCATGCACACTATGCTACATCTCAGTAGGTGGGTTATTAGCACCACCAGGGTGATGTTTTTCACTAGGCGGTGTTATATGTTCCTGTTACGCCTACACCATCTTATCAAGGGCGCGTGCGTGCGTGTGTCATGCGTGGAAAACATCGGAAAAAGAAAAGTTAAAAGTCAATCACCTTGAAATAATTAATTTGGTGGAATTCTACATGAAAAACACCTTCAGCTGACATCGGTAAACACGTCCCAAATGAATTACTGTTCTCGTTGTCATGGCGTTTACTATTACAGAGGGCTTTAACCCTGATTTGTGTGATTTAACAGCCTCTCATTATACATGCCCCTCTGCTGCAGGTTTGGAGATAAGGGCTTTTTTTTCAATGGGTCTAATTCTTGAGTCTTCCAGTAAATAACCTTTCCTTGAAATTAATAAATATTGTAGGGATTATGGGACAAATTACAACCCTGGGAACATAAGGACGCTTTTTTTTGAAAATACCTTTCATTTGATTAGAGTTGGGGAACTGGAGGGTACTTTACTGTTTACATATTTGAGAAAGAATTGGTTTTAAAACCCATCATTTTTTACATAAAAAACATGATGTACTCTAATGATCTACTAAATAACTTGCTTTACTCACATATGCTACCAGCATCGTCAGTTTCCCAACCCGTGACATTAAGCCCTGTCCTTCCCCTTCCCCCTACCTCACGTTTATCTGACAAGTGATTAAGGGACGTGTCAAACTATGTCCGCCGCATCCTTTGAAAAAGGGCAGTTGAAAAAAAAGTCAGCTGACCCCAGCATTAACTCACTGTCTGCAGAGGACACACACACACACACACTCACACACACACACACACACACACACACACACACACACACACACACACACACACACACACACACACACGTGTGTCTCTCATGTTCCAGCCTCTTCGCCATAGCAACACAATTAGAACAGCTGTTGGCATGTTGCGCTTCTGGCCTACATGTGCATCTCGTTTCACAATGGCTGCACTTGATGTACAGTACTATATAATCTGTTCAAAACAACAACATTGATTGAATGAAGGCCTGGTGCTCAGTAGGCCTTGACTGAAAGGCAACATTTATTGCATTATTAACGTGCTGAATATAGCTGCCAGTGGGGAATCTTGAGATGAAAGATATAAATACTGTATCTGAAAAAAATGCTTTCAAGGTTTCTCAGTTGTGATGACGTGATGAGTTCAGAGATGTTTGTTTTAAATGCTGTGTTGCCAGTCAAGCACAACTCCCACAGAGTACTGTTGGAAGCTGAAGGTTGGCTGGTGTCAAGACTCGCTCAGAAATGTTGTTATTTGTTTTTTAATTTGTTTCTTTCATGCTGAGGGCCTGTGTGGTAATTGACTTGTGGGCCCTAGAATGATGGCTTGAGAGAAATGGATTCATCGCTGTTGGGAGGTTGGAAGCCAAACAAACATGAAACTGTTTCATTGAAGTCACCACAGTATTTGACAGTTGTGTTGAGGAACAAATGGGCTTGTGGTGAACAAGGGAGAGGAGTCTCCACATTTATGTTGTTTAGGTACATCACAGTATCTTTCAAATGCTTAGCTACTTAAAACGAGACATTTCTGGAAGTTATTATTTGAAACAAAAAATACAAGTTTGTGGACCAATGTCTTTTCTTCCTGTGGACCCCTACCCTAGTTGAAGACGTGCTACATGCAGCAATGCTATTTAACTTCCTCTCTCTCTCGCTCTAGGGAGATAATATCAAAAAAGAATGCACTTCGCGGAGGCAAACCCCCTTAGCCCCTGCGGCGTGCATTATTTTTCGATAACCGCACACCTCGTCTTGGATTATTCCGCTTATACCATGGCCACTTGCGAATCATTAAAACATAAGGGTGTTGATTCATATATTGGGGTCATTCTGTCTCAAAATTACAACTCTTAGCTTGTACTACTTTCTGTGTCCCTGGATACAAACGGCAAATGACCGGAGAAATATATATATATATATATATATATATATATATATATATATATATATATATATATATACAGTATATATCTAAAGTAAATAGACACAATCTTAGTAACGACCTGGCAACGTTACCTTATTACTCCAGTAAATAGAGATGACCTTAGTAACGACATGGCAACGTTACCTTATTACTCCAGTAAATAGAGACGGCCTTAGTAACGACATGGCAACGTTACCTTATTACTCCAGTAAATAGAGACGATCTTAGTAACGACATGGCAACGTTACCTTATTACTCCAGTAAATAGAGACGATCTTAGTAACGACATGGCAACGTTACCTTATTACTCCAGTAAATAAAGACGATCTTAGTAACGACATGGCAACGTTACCTTATTACTCCAGTAAATAGAGACGATCTTAGTAACGACATGGCAACGTTACCTTATTACTCCAGTAAATAGAGACGACCTTAGTAACAACATGGCAACGGGGAAGCTTTCTAAATGTAGTCCCATCCGAGTCCATTTGACAGTCATTAACGTTACGTTTAGCGCATACATTTTTAGACCGGTGACTTATGTTACGATCACATCATAGCAGTGCAGTTATTGAAAGTTAATCAACACCCCTCCAGCCAATTCGAATCGAGTATTCACCCAGGCCATGGTATAAATATAATTTATTACACGGCTTTGTTGAATACTCGATTCTGATTGGTGAATTCTGCATTCTACGGTTCTTTCTGAATAACAGACCGTTGCTATGGATGCTATTTCCAACCGTAGAATCTAACAGATTATTATTTTGAGCCGAAGCAATAAAATCAATTTTAAATCAATAAAATCATTTTTTTTGTTATATTTTGAGTCAAATTGTGGATTTCTTTAATAAGTAGCTGTGTAATAAGTGGCGTTTGGGGTCCTACATCACCCTATCTGGGTTTATTTCACAATAAAGACCGGCTTGCTTATCCCTTACATATATGTAATAATATGTATTACATATTGCGGCGGTTGTAAGCTGTTCCTCATATACTCAACACATACTCAGTATCCATTTTAAAACATCTACCACATGTCCTCCCATCCATCCATTGTGTGCTCCTCCTTCTTTTCCCCGTCCCTCTCCATCCATCCATCTCCATTCATTGCCTGTGTTTGTGACATCAGCACCGTGGCGCCTCTGTACCTAACTAGTGCCGTCGGATTGTGTTACCTTTAATTGTGCGCTAACTGGATTTAGCTGCCGTTAATTGCACTCAGTGTTGTGTCCACTCGCAGCTGTGCTTGGCTCAGGCATGACACTTTGATTACTCTCCTGTCGCTAATTGCGTTGACGAGGACTCTGCGGCGCCGGCCGAGGTCGCTTAACGACAGTAAACAAGTTCCTCAATTTGTATGTCAGGGTATGCTGGGCTGTGTGTCTCTAGTAGGTCAAGGTGTGTGGTTGTCTTTGGCTCTGTGTGTGTGTGTGTGTGTGTTAGACCATATCAAGAGTAAAAGCGTGTGTGGTGTTGTGTTAGAGAGCACTCTTAAGAATAAAAGCTTGTGATAATCTTCCTACGAGTCCAGATACTTATTATCAGTCTCGTTTTATAATGAGCCTGCTTATCTAATATATTTGTGTGTGCGTGTAGAGATAGTGAACTGGGTAATGGTAACAATGGTACCATTCTGAATCTAAAGTAAACAGTGAGTCTTGTATACAAGCTATGTTTATCACTATCTAGCCTCCTCTATTATGGTGATGTAGTGCAGTATCTACAATGGCGCCTGTAGATCATTGTGCTACAGAATTCTCAAATGAGCCCTTTTATAACCTATTACAAAGAAATAGCAAGTCACCAAAGCATATGGCAAAGGGGTAGACGTACCCTATTTGGTTGAAATTAATGTTGTCAATTCACATTAAAAATGATGAAATAGCATAATTGTTGGCACTGGAGGCTCATTGTATGAGTGGGCCAATGGCAGCTTTTTGACAGTCTGTTCAGCAGGATAAACATTAGATGTGTGTTTTATAATAAAGCTACAGAGACCTACCAAATCAGATTTTTTTTTCCCCCTGCAATTTAATTTGGAATTCGATTTTTTCAATTGATTTTCTTTTTGTTCCTATCACCATCTGGAAATAGCATATACTATATACTGCCTGATATTGTCCATATTACTGCATAAGTACGAGCAAGTAGGTAAATTAAAATGTTATCTCACTTGTTCTCGCTTGGACTGCACTGCAATTCTGGCCCACTTTATCCATAAGTATATATATATATACTCATATGTGAATTGATTGTATCATCATTGGGACGCGCAGCCCGGGCCGCAGCCCCCCCATCGATTGGTCCGTTGTGGAACTGTTTCGACAGCTTAAATCACGCCACTGTTCTCAGGGAACCGCATTGTGATTGCCCGGGATGTCACAACCCATTACAAGCCTCCATGCTTGGTAGTGTCTAGACTGTTTGCCGTCTAGACAGTGAAAGTTTAGCCAAGCACCCACACGTTAATCTGCTTTGTCGTGTCATGAATCATGAATTCAAAAAATAAACACTTTTTGATACTGACAAATAAAATCAAATTTAGTGTCAGTAACAGCGATAATGTGACAATAGCTTGGGTTTGAGCATTCATCGATGCTAGTCATGTCACAAAACAATTACTTAGAAGCGCTAGAGTTGGTGTGCCACTATTCGCCACTATCATTAGTTGCATATCCATATTTTTCTAACCTCTGTGGTCACTCAGAGCATCAAAATGACTGACACAACTGCCTCATTCACGGCCATTCACACGCACATTCACACTCCAACAGCGGTGGCAACCATGCAAGGCAACAAGCAGCTTTGTGTGGAGCAGGAAGAGATAGTTGTCTTGCTCAGGTACAAAAAAATACCAGTTCTACCCCTGGAGCAACTGCCACCCTGCATTAGGAAGTAGCTCAACTTCTTACCTTTACAAATGTTGGTTTTGAAATGAGAGCTATTTTGGCTGGTGGTTGGCTACCATCAGGGGAGGTGAACTCAATCTAAGTGTCGTCAAATGCAGAACTCTCTTCTTTAAATTGGACCCATTGAAAGTGTTCATGTAATCTCTACACTCAGAACAATTGTGTGGTGTGTGTATGTGTGTGGGGATGTGTGTGTGTGTGGGGGGATGTGTGTGTGTGTGTGTGTGTGTGTTTGTGTGCTGCAGATAGTTCTGTTCTCCTCGGACTGTTCCCCCTCCCGGTCAGTGCTCATAATAATTATGAATGTTCTCAAATAAGCTATGTTTGAACACTTAGCATTAGAGCTGTGGCCTAACCATAGACTAAACAATGTATGAAAAATAAGATCCATTGATTATTTGAAATGATCATTGTGTGAATGCATTGTGTTTGTATGAACCATGTCTGCACTAGCTAGTTGTATGAACCAACTCATGTCTGCATGCTCTGCTGGCTTGGGGTAAATGTTAAGCCACATTTACATTGTGATAACAGCACCAGCTACATACAAGCACACACGCACGTACGCACGCACGCGCACACACACACACACACACACACACACACACACACACACACACACACACACACACACACACACACACACACACACACACACAGTGGCACTGGCACACATGCATTATTCAGTGCACTGTACTGTTCTTCAAGGTGCCTTCATCTTTCGTAAATAATGACTGTTTATGGATGGACTTCAAATACAAGGATTTCAAGTTGCATGATGAAGTCACATGTAGATTCTTTCATTTCCAACTTGGATAATAATATATTATATAAATATAATATCAGTATTCAGTATTTCAGTATTTTATTATCTTATAAACTTGCCTGTTTTAGGGAAATGTACAGTGTTTAGAATTGAATGAAAAACAAGTCAAGAATTGCTCATGCTTTGTTGAAAGTATTAATAATGTATAGTTTTGAAAAACGTGCTAACAAGGTTCATTTTGTCTTTAAGACACATTTATGGCCATCTGTTATTAATTGTTACATTTTACACTAACCCTACATTTTGTGGTAGAAATGTTGTTTCAATACGTTATTTAATACTGCAATGCATCATGTAATGACATTATGTAGAATTCATAATCAACATAAAATGAAAATGTTACAAGTACAGTACAATTGTACTGAATGTGCAATAATAGACCTACAACTGTCATTGCCATACTCAGTCTCTCTCTCCCCTTTCTTTTACTTCCCCTGTTGTCTATGTGATAGATCTTTTCTTTCTAGTTTCTGGGAAATAACAATACCCACATTAGTAGCGGGAAGGCCGATGGCAGCCAAGCAGCCACGTGAGCCAATCACACAGTATCGTTCCATTTCACTGTGCGTCGGCTAATAAGCGTGAGTTGATCGTTAATGCACTGCCAATTAGTGGTGGCAGTGCTTTGCCCTGGCTCTGTTTGACAGTGCTTGTTTATTGGAGAGTAATCTGCCTGCCTCTGCAAGAACAGCTAAAGGAGGTTGGCTGTTATGCAGGCTGTTGGAATTCGTCACACGTTAAAACGTACTGTCTACGTGACCTGATTTATCTAAAAAATATATTATCTGTGGGTATCTGCTCGATTGTGCGTGCGAGTGTGTGTTATGTAAGCGGCTGAGTGTTTGGTATAATGTATATATATGTATGTTTGTCTGTATGTGTGCCCTTCACCCTTTGGGTTAGCCGTGTGTGTGAGTTTGTGACCAGGGGTGTCAAAATCAAACTATGCAGGGGCCACATCCAAAAATGATAACAGCTTTGAGGGCCATATATATATATATATATATGCTCTTATAAGGAATACCAAAGGAGGTGATACAGTAAGTAGTCCTATTTAATCAAGAACAATGACTATTTAACAAGAAATAAATGACTAACTTTGAAGGGACAAAGTGAAACAGTTTCTTTTTATCAGCTAGATATCAATATTTGAGTCAGTGTGTGACAGGACTCCAAACACTCAATCAAATCTACTTTCCTTTTGAACAGGTGCTATGTGCATACAATTTTCTTCTCTCTTAAGATCTTTTTAAAACTAAATGTGCCAGTTAGCAGACCGAGGTGCATTTCCTCAGTCATTGGCATGGCAATTTGCAATGAATCGCGTGGCTGCCTCTCTAGTTGCTGCTTGAGGTTACAACGCTGCCGATGGAAAGTCCAACTGAATGTGCCACAGCAGGTTTGTCGCGCTACAGTAAATGCTGCTGCTGAACCAGTGAGTGGTCCTGATACTCTAAGTATACATCCTTGGATATAGCATAGGGTTAGGGGTAGGGTTAGTATGCATCCTTGGATATAACGCGTATATATCATACGCTTTCGTGTGGCCGTGAGGGGGAAGGTGGTGCGGTAATTCCGCACACAGCAACCACGTATAGGAACACGCTTGCAATGCTTGCTGGGACTTGTAGTGCCGCACATGGTGGGAGTTAAAGATGCGGGCCAAAATTAATTGAAAACTCAAATGATTGCACATAGAACATGGCTGAGGTCCTGATTTGGCCCCCGGGCCTTGTGTTTGACACATGTGGTCTACTCGGTCAACAATACGAATGCAACACCTCCAACTACAACATCAGCTTGGAAAGCATATGTGGCCTATACATAATGAAACAGTGTCTGTATTTATTTTTGCACTACTATTTCCATTAAGTCTGGGTGTTTGAGAAAGAACACTTTATTCAACAAAGTTTCATTTTAGAACATTCATTATATCATACCATAACCGAACCCTAACCATATAATCGCCGATCTGTCTTTAAGCTACAAAAAAAAAGAATTTGACAAAAGATAAGCCTGCAAAAGGTGATCTGGGTTCCTTGGTTTCTTATCCAAATAAAAAATTTAAAAAATCTAATTTAGTAGGAGACGATACAATAATTTAACTGAGGAGGCGTGAGATGCTCAGGAAATAGTAACTCTGAGGAGAATATGCATAGGTTCTTCCTGCAATTTCGTAGCTTTCTGCAAAGGTAAATACGTATACCTGGTATTCAACCAACAAAAACATGGACACATTAGGACTCTCTTCATGCACTCTACTTGCTCCCTCTGAAATAGTGTGACAACTCCTATTTCGGAGACGTTACATATTGCCCTGCAAATGAGAAGGAATCTGTTATCCACTTTGGAAAAACTCCATTCAAAGTTATGAGTGCATTAAGCAATTTTCTCTCTGCAAACTCTGGTGACCGTTGACCCTATAGACATAGGCGTAGATTACGGGGGGGACGGGGGGGACATGTCCCCACCACTATTTATATTTTACCACTGTTATGAATAATAATGACAATTAACTTTTGTCTGTTTGAACTGTCATGAGAAGATTTACTTTCTTCTAAAAATAACTTGTCATCCATTATTAAATAATTGCTTTTCAAAAAAGCATCCTTGTTCTCACTTTCCTTTGTTACTCATCTCAACCCTTATAAAAGCAGATTCCCTACTTACTAATTTAGGAGGCACTTTTATCCAAAGCAACTTACTATGAAGCAACCAGTTAGGAATCTTACTCAAGGAGAGCCTTACAGCTAGATGGCAGATTGGAACCGCTGGATTGGGAGACAAACCCAAGCTGGACTGGGCCTTCATGTGATATTCATTGTAGAATATCACATGATATGACACAGAATATGAAGTTTGTCAGTTATTCGTTTGACATCATTGTACAACAGCAGGCTAAATTCACAGTAAGAGCTTACATCATTTATACATTGAAATAAAAAAGTTTAATCCCATGCTGCATGCATAAACTCTGACCTCATGGCTCTAAGGTTGTGACCTGCTTATCACGAACATCGGCAACATAATTAATCGTTTGAGTTTCTTTTCTCACCAAAAGCACTGACACTATGGAGTGTGCCCTCTCATTAATACACGTCCTTCACACAAGCAGCAAGTACATGTCACAGCAGTTGACACACCAATGCCTTCGGTGTTGCTCAAGGGCAGTGATTACAAGATTAGCCTTCTTATCTTTGGACTATGGAGGGATGGTTCTGAGGTACGTGTTGCAGGTGACATCAGGGGAAATCAGTGAGATGTGATTTGTTTTAATACTGACTTAATAGCTGCGTTGAGCGGCATTAGGAAATGAGTCAAGAGAGGAGTGGGACGCGACCCCATGAATTGCGAAACATAATTATCCTAAAAGGCCACCTGTGATTCATATTTATTGCCTATGGCGGGGGTTTATACCGAAAAAAGGAAAGCAAAAGAAAAATATATACAAGGAGAGCAACTACCATGAGAAAAGGAGGATCGTGGTGGTCTGAAATTTGATTAAGAGCTGCTTGCTCCTGCGTAATCTTTTTATCCACTTTTGAATTAAGTGAAATGAAAACACAACATTCTGAAAGAAAAAGGTCAATCAAGGAATGAATCCTAGAACCATGCAAGGACTACCACAGGAGGTTGTGAGAATCACAGGTTTGAGCATAGTTTCATTCATGCACTTACATTTGGCTTAAATATGCACTCAGGGCACATATGAATGGTGTCTAAGAACGCTTTTCAACAGTTTATAAAGAATGTGATACAAACTAAACAGCCTAGCGTTCTAATACTAACAGGAGGCCGTTTTAAGTTATTTTTCATTTTAATGCTATGATATGCAAAGACATAACAGCTTTCAGTACACAACAGTTTAAAGTGGAATTCTGCTTTTAGAAAAACAGACTTGTGGTGTGTCTGAAATCGCGCACTTCTATACTTACTTACTTTTTTGAGTGCACTTTGCGCAAAAACGGAGAGTGTGCCAAAACGCAGTGCACTGGAAATACCTCGGTGGCGCACTCAAAACGATCTAAAATTTGAGTGTGGACCGATGGACACTTTCCACACTCAACGGCCGCCATTTTGTCTACAGGGCGGAATCAAAAATGGAGAACACAGGAGTAACAGTTGAGACCAACGCGCTCTACAAATGTAAAATAATATTGAATATGTAAATTAATATATATTAATATATTTCATAGGTAAATAAACTTACCAGTAGGCCGTTTTCCGCCAGGAGGAAAACGGCAAAAAGAAAATACCACCGAAGAAGAACCGTCAAACTGCAAACTCATTTCCGGTAGGTGTGCGAAGGCTGTTTTGACAGTGCACTGTAGAAATGAGAGCACTGCGCCTATAAGTAGTGTTGCTTTCGTCAACGAAAATTATGACTAAATATCGTCGTCAACGAACCTTTATCACGTGACGAAAACGAGACGAGACGCAACGAAAATGGTGGTCATGTGACGAAAACTATAATCAAATTTATAATGCAATATTGTTGACGAATAAAAACGGGACTAAATGTGGTTTTCAAAATAAAAACTCTTTTCGTCCCGTTCATTTCATCCCGCTATTATTATTATTTTGAAATATTTCTGTTTCCTGAGTCTCGGGGCTGCATCAGCGCACTGCGAAGACGCAAGCGACGTCACTTCCTCAATCCCCACTCGCGGCAAGTTAAAGGCCTTTACACACCGGGGCGTTTTTTTTCCTGTGATTAATTCGCACGTAAATATGAGTTTTCTTACTGTTGTTTTTGTCATGAGTACTTTCACACAGAACGCAAATATTACGCGGCGAAAAAGCCGCTTCACTTGTATTGAACAAATGTCGCAACTGTCGCAGATTCGCATCGCTGCCGCTATGAATAATTTTGATGTGAAATAGGAGTACGAGTATACATTTTCGTGTCGTTTATTCGTCACGCCCCGGTGTGTAAAGGCCTTAAAGCTCAAACAAAACCTGGCAGGTTAGCCATGTGTGTGTACTTCTTACATGTTTGGTGGGTAAAATAAATATGTTGTAAATTCAAATCAGAGCGTCTTCCATGTCTGGAATTGAATGTTTTCTTGAGTCTATAAGGTAACAATAATATAATAATAAGATAACCTTGTTTGACTTGTGAAATGGGTGACTTAAAGAAAATGTTGGTTTTGTCTATACTATACTAGGTACTTGTACTATATTTACTGGTTTAAATAGAATTGCATTACTAAAAAGAGACTAAAATACAACGTTCATTAACTAAAACTAGACTAAAATAGTCATGGATAATTCTGACTAAAATAAGACTAAAATGCTCAGACTTTTAGTCGACTGAAACTTGACTAGACTAAAATAGTACAAACGTGACTAAAACTAATAAAGACTAAAATGACAGTTTGACACAAAGACTAGACTAAGACTAAAATGAAAACAGGCCGCCAAAAACAACACTACCTATAAGTAAGTGTACTGTAGGGATAATGAAGTGCACTAAATGTAAGTGCACTTACGTAAGTGCGCGATTTCAGACACAGCATTGGCTTCAGAATTCTTTTGTTGGTGGTAATATTATGGTACAATACTCTTGATGCATCGGTAAGTTGTAAATTACATGCCTATATTTAACCTATTGTTTCTAAGTACAATCGTTCAAATAGTTTTCTTACAACTTACTCAACACATTTCTGGCGTCAAACAATATTTTGGAAATTTTTCAGTCTGGTTTCCGACCCCATCACAGCACTCAGCTCTTGTCAAGTCGGCTCTTGTCAAGTCGGCTCTTGTCAATGTTTTGCTTTAAAACTGACTCTGGAAAAATCTCAGTTCTAGTATTATTAGATCTCAGTGATGCATTTCATACAGTGGATCATAGCATATTGATTTACAGACTAGAAAAGTGGGTCAAGTCCTACCTAAAAGACAGAGACTATTTTGTGTCTATTGGAAACTGCATATCTGAGCAAAGTAAAATTACATGTGGGGTTCCCCAAGGATCAATTCTTGGGCCGCTTATATATATATATATATATATATATATATATATATATATATATATATATATATATATATATATATATAATATTACGAACATAAACTTAATTTATATGCTCAAGAAAATAAACATAAACACACACAGGCTGCATGAGCCGCTCAGGTAGAGAGACAGATCAGAAGAATAGTGAAAATATAGCATAAATCACATTCACAACAATCAAAAGTTTTAACCATAAAATTCAAAGCAACATATAAGACAACTTTCCAACACAACACACCTTACAATCAAACAAGATTGTGTACTGGACTGAACTTTACATTGCAGCAAAATGTTGTCATTTTCTGTACTTGCTAACTGTTGTAACTGTTCTATTCTTTGCCTAAGTAAAATCACCAAAAATGTGGTGTATGTATGGCTGTTTATACATTATTTATTAGGATTTACAGCTGATACCGCCGATAGTAGTGATCATATACGGTCACGGAACAATCATCGTCATGTATATAGACAATCTTTGGCTGATAAAGTGACTGCACAAAGCTCTCCTATTGGCTCTTAGCCCATCATGTGACGGCGCAGGGGGTCTCCTATTGGACACACCGATGGGCTAAATGGAAAGCTTTAAGTGTCCCGGTTTCATTGGGAAAAAAAAGAATTACGTTGCTAGATGCCAGCGACCTCTTAATTAAATGGTTAATATGATGACAAAGTCGCCTGTTAACTGAATAGCGAATCTGGCTAACTAGCTAAGACACAGCACAGCAGAAAGTAGGACTAACTTTTGTTCAGTTAACATTATTTGACTCGTGAGTGGTGCCACTGGAGCCCTAGCAGTAGCGTACCTCCTGTTGGGAAGATATTTTCATTCTTTTGCCCAACCAACAACTTAAACTTGTTGGTTGGGCTTTCTGTTTCTCTCGCGCTGTCTTCATATCACCATGGATGCTTCATACACGGGGAGACACTGGAGGCGGGACGCACGCACAGGTCTGAGGTTGGGCAAAACCAAATCTCAGAGCGGGAGGGGGCGCAGACAAACGTCACTATTCTTTGCTGCTAAATTGAGAAAATCTACCACATTGTCGTGTTTATAATACTTACCATTCATTATCAATAATAATGATATCATATTGGGTGGGTTGTGGTGCCTGGTTTGGATTATTGGGTGGGTTGCAACCCACCCATCCCCCCCATAAATTACGCCTATGAGCATACCACAACTATGCAGATGATACTCAAATATTTCTTTATCAACAGTTGACTATGGTCTTGTTGATTCACTCATCAAATGCATTGAGCAAATCAATGCCTGAATGTGCCACAATTTCCTCCAGCTAAATGAAGATAAAACTGAAATAATTTTATTGGTGATGCCAAAGATGAAAGAGTTAAAGTAAATGCTTATACGCTATCTCTATCATTGAAGACAAATGGGGGTAGTTGTCTCTGACATATACTTTAATAGCCACATAAAGACCATTAAAAAATCTGCATACTATCACCTTAAAAACATGGCAAGAACTAAAGGGTTGATGTCCAACTCATCCATGCTTTCATTTTTAGTAGGCTTGACTACTGTAATGCCGTTTTCACAGGTCTCTCTAAAAAAGCTTTAAGACCGCTCCAACTCATCCAGAATGCTGCTGCTAGAGTTTTAACTAAGACTTAGAAAGCAGACCACGTTATTCCAGTGCTAAGATCACTGCACTGGCTTCCTGTTTGCCAGAGAATTGAGTTCAAAATAGTAGTGTACAAATGGGTTAGGACCAAAATACATCTCTGATCTACTTGTGTGTTATGAGCCAACTAAAGCTATCAGGTCATCAGGGACTGGCCAGCTCACTGTTCCCAAGGTTCGAACCGAGCATGGTGAAGCAGCTTTTTGTTTTTATGCACCACAGATCTGGAACAAACTTCCACAACATGTGAGGTCTGCCTCAAAACTTTATTCATTTAAATCAGGGCTCAAAATGTGTGTTTGCCGCAGCTTGTAATTAAAAATGTATATCTGCATCTATTATTCTATTTAATTTTTATTTTTTGTATTTTTTGTATTTCTTGTATTTTACATTTCTCCTTTTCTTGTTTTATTATTTTTTAATTATTTATTTTTTAAAATATTGTTCTCCCTTTGTAAAGCACTATGAATTGCCTTGTGTTTGAATGGTGCTATATAAATAAACTTGCCTTGTCTTGCCTTACAATGTATTAATATACTATCCATTAACATGTGTATATCAGATTACCCTGTATAATATGCAATGTATTCAATTTGGTGTAAACATCAAATACTTCTACATCACATTGTCAGCGCTAAGTGTACCACATCCACCACGAAGGACATGAAATATGTAATATTTTATTTAACAAAATATTTGGACAGACACACTTCACAATTGAAGAGGGAGATAAGGAGAGAGTGAGAGAATAACAGACACACACACACATAGTTCTGTGTATTTGATGAGTGCAAGAGTGGGAGGGGAAGACTTTGAGTGTGGCACAGCAGGTATCTGGATAGAGAGGGGGAGACTTGGAGTGTGGCACAGCAGGGGGGCAGAAATAATTAGCTGTCATTGGTGACTTCCAGTGAGGCGAGCACCAGGGAAGCGATCACAAACACATGTTTACCATACTTGCTGCAGGGCCCCCATCTATGAAGTTTACACACACACACACACACACACACATCAGGCGTGACTGAATAATTGTCATTTATGCTAACATTTGCCGACGCCAGGACGAATTCCCAGCTCAGTAGGTTCATCACAGACATCACGCCGGGGTAACCACAGCGACTAAATATATGAGACCTGGGGGAAGAGTTGGAGGAGGCCCACGAGGAGTTGATTTTTGATGATCCGATAGGGGGGCGGGGCATTGTGAAGGGAGGATTTGACCTTTCTTTAGTGCAACAGACCATTTAGAGACCATCACAGAGCACTAGAGATACAAATCTTTTAGAGAACAACTCTCCTATGTTCTTACACACACTGCGCTTTTAATACTTAAAGCAGCATGAATGGGTGGAAATAAAACTATCAAAAAAAACAGCTGAAAAGAACATGAAGCATGGGATAAATCTGTCGAAAAATGCATCTAATATCTTGCAAGAAATTGTTCAAGTGGTATCTGATATCATACTTAACTAAGGAGACAAGTCATCATTGAACATGTGTCTGTGTGTTTTTATCTCATGTGTCATTTGACATACATTGTTATTGGCTAAATTGTATCTTTATGTATTATTCTACAGTAGTTTTGTCTTGAACTCACTTTCATTTAATTTAATTGTTATGTTGTTATTGTCTCCAAGGAAGACCAGCTGATGACCTGCGATCCTTCAATAAACAATAAGCAATCTGTAATAGCAGTGGTGGTTGGTTCCAGTCCATAGTCAGTGAACCATTGAATGTGTTTTAAATATATTTATTCAAATATGATTTGGGGGCAATGTAACACATATTACTGGTTGCTTCATCTACAGTTACTGCAGTACTTCAGCTAGTACATGAATGAGATGCTATGAAATTGTGTAAAACAACAAAAACTATTAATGAGAACAAATTGTTTAGAACAAGATGCTTCATTCTGTTATTGACACCCCATTATGCTAAAAGAAAAAGATACAAGATAAATACAACAAAATGATAAGAGACAATTGGTAAAAGATTGAATCAAAAACATACTGTATGCCAGAGTGATGCATGTTAGAAGCTGAAACAGGCTGTCGACCGAACTCTCCTTAAATAGAGAGAGTGTTAAGCCCAAAAATAAGTGAGTTATTTCTTGTCTGCTCAGTGTTTTCGAGTATAAAGCTTCCCATCCCCAGCCTGGAATACTAAGAGGGTTTAAACTAATAGCCTATTTATGCTGGTGTCAGGAAAATATGTCCTCTTATAACACACACACACGCACACACACACAAAAGCTTGTATAGATCTTTAGCCTGTCATTATCTTTAATAAGTAACAAGGTACCAACACTATCATTTTCAATATCCACCCGATTTATTTGACCGTGGCTGGATATTACAGTGGGCCAATGCTTCTCCCACTCCTTTCCTTTACAATTCTCCTTGTCTTAAACAACTATAAGAGCTGATATCCATCAGGGGGATGAGACCTGAAGTGGCTTTAGACAGTGTGGGATCATTAGGACCCCGGGGCTGATGGGATATTGTGTTTTTATGAGGTGTGTGCCGTAATCCATTAATAAGGTTGACACCGCATTAGCTTTTATCGATGTTCGATCCGTGCATTCACGTGCAGAAATAAACATTATTTGTCACAATCAAAGTTTAACGCTGATGCAGAGTGATTTAACGATGTCACACGTGCACACACACACACACACACACACACACACACACACACACACACACCTATACACGCATAAATGTACACATATGCACATACAAATATGCAATGACATTGAAGTGGATGAGGATAGATTTGGCTCTTATGTGACCTTTCATTGGTGATATCAGTCATTCATTGATTCATTGTTTTCTTTATTGTTTTGTAAAGGCTAAAATGATTCTTATTATATATTAAATTAAAATTTATATATAAAATAATACCAATATACCGATAGATACATTTTAACTATATATATATATATATATATATATATATATATATATATATATATGCACACAGCAGAACTTCTTCCTTCAGTCCTTCTCTACTTCTCAGTCAGCCATGCAAATAACCTTTCCTGTTCTTCAAGTCTAATTTATTAAATAGGGATGTCTGTTATTTGTTTAGCTTTTTATTGTAGTGATGAGATGCGTTTTTACACCAGAGTGCAATGTTCTTGCAAAATACAACTTGCATGTGCAGATTTACTCTCCTTGTCTCCCCCTCAGGGAAATCCAACATATATTTGCTATTCTTTCCAGATTTCATAAAAGGTTTAGTAACATTAAAAATGTCCAAAGGACATGAAAGTGTAATTGTAGCCTTTTTGATGTTGAAACATTTGTGCCAGATAAGCGTTTGGTTTATAGGCCTGTGCACGCCCATCGGGCAGAGGTAGGATGGAGTACGCTGGAGTTGGAAGGGAGGAAGGCACATGGTGATGAGACACCCTAGTTTGACACCTACCCATGGCATCCACAACACAAACAAACCCTGAGACCAGGGAAAGAGTCTCCAGAGGAATGCTAAATGGCTTTTATATGACACTTCTTCAGCCACTTCATCCTCTCAAAGCACTTTAAAACTAATGCTTTCTCATTTGCATACTTTCACACAGCCACACGAGGTGACCAGCTCTGCCAGACCTGTGGGTTGTCTCTTGCTCATCGGCACTTGGCTGTCCTGGTCTATAAGTGTAAAGACAACATAAAAAACCCTCCTTGGAGATCAGTGAAGAACTGAAGAAAACAGATGGCGCATACACTGAATTCATCCTTAATCCTCAACAACAATGCCCAAAGGTATCTGAGGAGGTAATTTACACAATGAAAATGTATTAAAAAATACAGCTTATGTATTAATGTTACTTACTATTGTTTCATAATTGTATGTTTAAATATTTTTGGGATGTTGATTTGTTGGTGATTCATTCAATAATTCATTTCCTTTCTAGTGGTTTTATAAAATTCCAATCTAACCACTTTTAAACACATTTCACAACACACAGAAATTACAAATTCAATTATATCTATCTACTGCTTGATGTCATGTGTGGTCGCAGCAGGGAAACCAGGTGAAACAAATGCATGCTGGGAATCACATTCTCTTCTGCTGATGTTGGTCTTGCCCGAACCACTATTGGTCAGGTTTAACGGCTGGAAGCTGTGATGACTGATGACAGTTATTTGGTTCTCCAGCTCGATATAGATCAGTCAGCCTCCCCTCTCTTTCTCTCTCTCTCTCTCTCTGGAATGGTGTGGCCCTACAGATTAGATTTCCAGTTCACTGGGTCAAGGGGAAAAACTTAAAGTTGCACTTGGACACACACACACACACACACACACACACACATATATGAATAAATGGATGCATCTATACACAAACATACACACACACACACACACACACACACACACACACACACATACGTATGAATTACTTGATGCAAAATGTACACACACATGGACACACACACACACACACTTTCTTTTTGGACATATGCAAATGCCAGAGTCTCTAGTGGGATGCTAATGTCTGGACATGTGGCAGCCTGGACCTTGGCCACTCAGACTCTCTGTCCAGCTGTGCAGAGGACTGTTAGGCTAGCCTGTCTACCAGGCCCCCCCTTCACCCCTCCGGGGGGAGCAGGGCTAATTGTGGGCATTATTGATTGCCACGGCAGATCCAGCGGGTAAATAAGATGGATGGAGTTGTCAGCTTGTCATCAGGTAGGTTATGAATTCTCTTTTTTCCCCCCCATTTTTTTCTCACTCTCTTTTTTTTTTGACATTGTAGCTTCAGGCGTGTACAACACACTGCAGGTTAACAGAGGCATGTGCCGTGCCGAGAGGCTGCACAGGCGAGCACGTGACGTGCGCCTCACCTCAGCTTTTGACTTTGGAGAGGCATATGCCTCTTCCCTGGGTGCCAGTGCAGTTGGCCCAGCCGGCCTCCCCCCAAAAGGCGATGGCTTCTACAATCTTTGTAGTGCATCGTGAGTATGCAGGGAACACAACAAAAATCCCAAATAAACAAACAAAAACTTTTCATAGAGAATCACTTTAAATGAATCAGTCTTGCCAAAAAAGTGAGGGGAAAACATCTAAATGTTGGTTAAATTTAAATCCCTCTAATCCAGCTTCACTCACTCTTACTTTTTTTTTTTTTTTTTTTTTTTTTTTTTTTTTTTTTACTTATTGAGAAAGCTGATCGGGGACATCAATTTCATGCTCCAGTTTCTGAGAACTTTAACTCACTCAGTCAAGTTCCAGGCAAACTGCATGTGTGTGTGTGTGTTCACATAGATGTCTAAGTCATCGCATACAACCACAGCTTCATCTCATGTTGTTACTGGTATCGGCTCTGTGTTATGCTGTAGTATTGGGTGGGGGGGCTTGAGCCCCTGCCCTTTTGCCCTCAGAGTCAAAAGTGCCCTTTTTTGCCTGGTGTTAATTGTAGGCCTATTTAATGTTTTCTTTATTTGTTATTGAAATTCCATCAAATATAAAGAGGGAAATGTGTAAGTAGTATCGACGAATAAATACACCTTATCAATTTAAAAAGTACCCCCCCCCCCCCCCCCCCCAAATTCCGACATTCCGAACTTGTCATGAACGCACCGCAGCCCCAGTTCGGTTACGTTGAATGGCGTCACTCAGGTAGGCACTGTTTTAATTTTGAAACCAAGATTAAATAACACTTACTTACTTTTAATATTATATATCCGTTAAAAAACTATGAAGTAGGTTAGTAGGACTTGCCACCTTCACCTCGGTACTCGCGACCAAGCAAGCTAGTCTAATTATCATTAAAGCAACGTTATCTCCGTCATGCCGGACAACTTTCGAATACCGGTATGTAATTAATTAGAGAAGCAGGAAGTTACGTGTTGCATAGTTTTAGTGATTAGTCTCCCTTTTCTTTGTGTGTGCGTGTGTGTGTTTTTGAATATAATTAAATACCGTGGTTTAGTTTCCTCTCAGTGTGATGCTAAAAAAACGTTGTTACTAAAATCAAAGTGTAGTTCAGTATTTGTACTTATTGTCTTATTTAAAAAAATATATGCAGTGTAACGCAATAATACACAACATGCAAACAGAAGGACATTTTGAAACCCCAAATTCAGGGGGCTTATGTATCAAGCATGTCAGAGTAGGACTGCTGATCTAGAGTCTGATCACTATGAAAGGTAAAAATAAGGTAAATAAAGACTACATTAACTCTGTGGTTTCTTCATGGATTAATATGTTTAAGTAGAATTTAAACAGGTCCCATGTTATGTTAACATGCCCTGGTTACCAGCCTGGTCATGTCTCCCTGGTTACCAGCCTGGTCATGTCTCCCTGGTTACCAGCCTGGTCAAGATTCCCTGGTGGTTACCAGCCTGGTCAAGACTCCCTGGTTACCAGCCTGGTCATGACTCCCTGGTTACCAGCCTGGTAATGTCTCCCTGGTTATCAGCCTGGTCATGACTCCCTGGTTACCAGCCTGGTCATGACTCCCTGATTACCAGCATGGCCATTTCTCCCTGTTTACCAGTCTGGTCATGTCTCCCTGATTGCCAGCCTGGTCATGTCTCCCTGGTTACCAGCCTGGTCATGTCTCATTGTTTACCAGCCTGGTCATGTCTCCCTGTTTACCAGCCTGGTCATGTCTCCCTGATTGCCAGCCTGGTCATGAGTCCCTGGTTACCAGCCTGGTCATGACTCCCTGGTTACCAGCCTGGTCATGTCTCCCTGGTTACCAGCCTGGTCATGACTCCCTGGTTACCAGCCTGGTAATGTCTCCCTGGTTACCAGCCTGGTCATGACTCCCTGGTTACCAGCATGGTCATGTCTCCCTGTTTACCAGTCTGGTCATGTCTCCCTGGTTACCAGCCTGGTCATGACTCCCTGGTTCCCAGCCTGGTCATGTCTCCCTGGTTACCAGCCTGATCATGTCTCATTGTTTGCCAGCCTGGTCATGTCTCCCTGTTTACCAGCCTGGTCATGTCTCCCTGATTGCCAGCCTGGTCATGTCTCCTGGTTTACCAGCCTGGTCATGTCTCCCTGGTTACCAGCCTGGTTTATGTCTCCCTGGTTACCAGCCTGGTCATGTCTCCCTGGTTACCAGCCTGGTCATGTCTCCTTGTTTACCAGCCTGGTAATGACTCCCTGGTTACCAGCCTGGTCATGTCTCCCTGGTTACCAGCCTGGTCAAGACTCCCTGGTTACCAGCCTGGTCATGACTCCCTGGTTACCAGCCTGGTAATGTCTCCCTGGTTATCAGCCTGGTCATGACTCCCTGGTTACCAGCCTGGTCATGACTCCCTGATTACCAGCATGGCCATTTCTCCCTGTTTACCAGTCTGGTCATGTCTCCCTGATTGCCAGCCTGGTCATGTCTCCCTGGTTACCAGCCTGGTCATGTCTCATTGTTTACCAGCCTGGTCATGTCTCCCTGTTTACCAGCCTGGTCATGTCTCCCTGATTGCCAGCCTGGTCATGTCTCATTGTTTGCCAGCCTGGTCATGTCTCCCTGTTTACCAGCCTGGTCATGTCTCCCTGATTGCCAAGCCTGGTCATGTCTCCTGGTTTACCAGCCTGGTCATGTCTCCTGGTTTACCAGCCTGGTCATGTCTCCCTGGTTACCAGCCTGGTTTATGTCTCCCTGGTTACCAGCCTGGTTTATGTCTCCCTGGTTACCAGCCTGGTCATGTCTCCCTGGTTACCAGCCTGGTCATGTCTCCTTGTTTACCAGCCTGGTAATGACTCCCTGGTTACCAGCCTGGTCATGTCTCCCTGGTTACCAGCCTGGTCAAGACTCCCTGGTTACCAGCCTGGTCATGACTCCCTGGTTACCAGCCTGGTAATGTATCCCTGGTTATCAGCCTGGTCATGACTCCCTGGTTACCAGCATGGTCATTTCTCCCTGTTTACCAGTCTGGTCATGTCTCCCTGTTTACCAGCCTGGTCATGTCTCCCTGATTGCCAGCCTGGTCATGACTCCCTGGTTCCCAGCCTGGTCATGTCTCCCTGGTTACCAGCCTGGTCATGTCTCATTGTTTACCAGCCTGGTTATGTCTCCCTGTTTACCAGCCTGGTCATGTCTCCCTGATTGCCAGCCTGGTCATGTCTCCCTGTTTACCAGCCTGGTCATTCTGGGTGCTAAGTAAACATGGCTTCGGGTGAGGATTGCTCTCTAAGCGCTGTCGAGGATTTTGAGAGATTATAAAGGAAATTGAGAGGAACGAGAGAAGGAGCCTTTCTTGACCCTCTCCAAATGCAAACAACACCCACCCTCCCTCTTGCCGTGTGTGTGTGTGTGTGTGTGTGTGTGTGTGTGTGTGTGTGTGTGTGTGTGTGTGTGTGTGTGTGTGTGTGTGTGTGTGTGTGTGTGTGTGTGTGTGTGTGTGTGTGTGTGTGTGTGTATTCCTTCCTTGACACATTCAAATTCGGTTTGGGGTGATTTGCATTTTAAGTAATGGGGTGGCAAAGGAGGGATTCAAAATGTATACAATGGTGGAGAAGAGCTGAGACAATTAATGCCTGATCTTGCATGAAGGCCCCCCCCCTACCCCCAACACCACCACCGAAAGTTTCAATTTCATGACTCGTATATTCATGGTAGGAGAGGCATCAGGGACAACAACTGTCTCCTCCACCATCCTTAGCTTGCGATCCTGACCTCAATCTCCAGGAGACCTGGTCTAGCTGGTGCACTCCCATGTATTGGCTCACCATGGTTAAACTTACAATACCATCTGGTCGGGTAAACTTGTTTGACAGATTTACAGTTTTTACATCACATAATAAGGGCTAGAAGGTGCCCTAAGCCTGCAGATTTTTCTGTTTTGCTCAAAGGCACGCTGGTGAATAGAAAACCTCTGAGGGTAATCCTAGGAGAGCAGTCAGATCCTTAATGAAGTCTTTTGTTTTGTTCCAATAAACAACAGCAAACACATGCAGGGAGCAGAGGGCCCAGACTGAATGAGGCAAAATAGATTGAAAATGCCTTAAACAAAATGTATTTCAGCATCATTTGCAGGGCATGCTATATTACACAATACTATACTAAAGTATACTTGGAGGCCATATTAGATAATGGCACTTTGTTTTTTTATTATATTGAAGTACACTATGTTGAACAGACTGTAGGAAGTCCAGAAACTTATTTTGAAAGGCTATAGGATACCTATCAGCATGGTATGCATATGGTTTAACCTCAAAAAGGTGGTTCAGCACATCAACACTTTGTTGATGTTGGATGTCTACAGCTCTTTACTTCACTACTTTAGCTTTATTCATTTAACCATCTACCTGCCTGCCTGCTTGATTACCTGCCTGCTTAACCACCTGCCTGCCTGCTTGCCTACCTGTCTGCCTATTACTTCATCTGGATCATCAAGGCACTGCATTTTTGAGAGAGAGAGAGAGCGAGAGAGCGCGAGAGAGAGAGAGATTTTTGATTTTGAAAAAAACTTTATTCCAGTTACTTTCAACAATAAATTACCATTTTACACAATCATTAGATTAGACAGCAATACATATATAAATAAAACACACTAATTAAAACAGAAGTGAGTGGTACCTGAAATCCACCCTGACTCTGGCCTTTACCAGGACCCCAAACATATCTGCCAGCCCAAGGCCTGCCTCCCCCTCTACCTGGTTCTTCCTGCTTTTATAAATAGCCATTTTGGCTTGCCCGACCACAAAATTCAACGAACACCATTTTTTTGAATTTTCCTTATTGTAACCAGCACCACAGATAAAAGCAGCCTCCGACCAAACCTCTCCGCAATTTAAAAACACTGTTTTTAAAATATCGAATAAAACTCTGTCTGTGGCAGTCCAGGTAGCAATGGACCAGAATGGACAGTTCTCGGACACTATTGAGTTGATTTTTGCAATGAAAATATTCACAGCCAGTGCCCCCTGCAGGATCCTCCACTGCAGGTCTCCTGTTCTCTTGTTGAGAGGAGGCTTGTAAAGGAGCCTCCACACAGGCACACGGCCCTGCAGCCTCTCCTTCCATACCGGGTCCCTCCTATTGCTCAGTTTGTGTTTGTGTGTAGCTACGGCACAGTACTTATATATGCTTTCCCAGAAAGTAACTGTAAATCCATCGTGGCATTGGAAAAACCCATGGGTTTCCCCAGTCCGGTCTGGTCCACCAACAGACCAAGCTCTGGAAACGGATCCCCTTCATCCGGTAGTCCCGCAGCATCTCTCGTTCCTCACTGGTCAGTTTGATAGTCCATTGGTTTATGATGTTTCTGGTGTGCCGGCTGGATCTCAGGCCCAGGGGAGAAGCTACAGCCTCAGTGTTGTGGAACCCGGGCCCTGCCACGTCCACCACCTGCCTCCACCACCCCAGTGGAGCGCAGGCGCTGGGTCAGGCCAGGGCTGCTGCCGTCCTGCACGTCCAGCCGGGCCCCACACACCAGGGGCTCCTCCAGGAGCCAGAACAGAGACGCTGCGGGCCTCAGTCTGTCCCATTTAAAAATAGTCCAAGCTTTGAAAACACCATGATAAAATTGAGGCAAATTACACACACGAAAAAAAACACAATTCAATAAAAACAAAGATTTGTCTAAAAAGAGGCCCGCCATCTTCCTTAAAATGATGCCTGTTACTTGTCTCCAGACGACATCATCCTGCCCCGAGAGGTACCGCTGGATAAACTGCAGCCTGAAAGCCGCCGCTCTGCTCCCCAGGTGAACTAGGCCCTGCCCCCCCCTCTTCTTTTGGAAGATATAGTACACTCTGAGGAACCCAATGCAACTTATCCCAGAAAAAGTTTAAAATTACCGTTTGGACTTTTTGCAAGAGCCCAGCAGGGGGTTCTAAACACTTCAGTCTGTGCCACTAGGTGGACGCTACAAGATTATTAATGATGAGGACCCTTCCTCTGTAAGACGTGTGGAAGCAGCCACCTCCACTTGGCCAGCTTCCCATCAACCTTCTCCAGCACACCCTCCCAGTTCTTCCTTTCGGTCTGTTCATCCCCCAGATGAACCCCCAGGTATTTAAGACCCTCCCTCTTCCAGCTCAGCCCCCCAGGCAGCTGGGGCAGACCCGCAGACCACTTCCCAACTGCCAGAGCCTCACTCTTGGCCCAGTTCACTTTGGCAGCTGAGATCTTTCCAAACGTTTCAACAATCTTACCCAATTTGTTAACATCCTCTTGATTTTTAATAAAAATCATGATGTCATCTGCGTAGGCTGACAAAATAAAATGTGTGCTAATATCAGGTAAAAACAAGCCATCAATAAAACCACGAACATTGTGCAACATGGGTTCTATGGACAGTGAATACAATATACCAGACATGGAGCAGCCTTGTCGATTACCTCTTTCTGCCTTAAAAGGTTTACATAGACCATCATTTATCTTAAGCACACTCTCAATGTCCTCATACAGGACCTTCATCTTAGCTATCAGACCCGGGCTGAGGCCGTGCCTTTGTAAAACTTTCCAAAGGTAACGGTGCTCAACCCGATCAAAAGCTTTTTCCTGGTCTAAAAAAAACAGACCAGTATCTAAGCCCAAAGAACCGGAGACTTCCAAAATATCCCTAATAAGTGACACATTGTCAACAATGGACCTGCCGGGCACACAGTAAATCTGAGACCGGTGAATGAGCTGGTCCATCACCTTCTACAGCCGGTTGGACAGGACTTTTAACAGCAGCTTATAATCCACACACAGCAGTGAGACGGGCCTCCAGTTCCTGATCTCATGCAGGTCTCCTTTCTTGGGCAACAGAGTAAGCACAGCCCTCCTGCAGCTCTGGGGGAGAGAGGAGTCCTCAAAACTCTCTGAGAAAACCCCAAGCATGTCCTCTTTTAGTTCAGCCCAGAAAACTTTGTAAAACTCAGCGGGCAACCCATCGATGCCGGGGGCCTTGCCCCCCTATACACTCTGCAAGGCAGCAAACACCTCCTCAGTCAGGGGCCCCTCCAGCTCCCTGTTGGTCTCCTCTGACACTGTGGGCAGGTTCTCACAGAACGCGTCGAAAACGGCATCAACCTCCTGGTACTCACTGCTATACAGCTTCACATAGAACTCCACCGCTCTGCTCCTGATGCCTTCTATGTCTGTGAGCTGCTGTCCGTCCTCTGACCACAGCGCATGGATCTGTCTGCTCTGGCCGTTCTTCTTCTCCAGACTAAAGAAGAACTTGGATGGGGAATCCATTAAAGGAGCGCTCTGGAACCGCGAGCGGACTAGTGCCCCCTGCGCTCTGGAGCCCAGCAGGTCTGCCAGCACGGCTTTTTTCGATTTGAGGTTCTCAACACAACCTCCATTTCCAGTGGTCTGGAAATGGAGTCTAACCTAGCTAAAGATAAAACAAGTTCCTTGCTGTGGACCCAAGTGTACTGCCTTATATTGTGGTGAAATTTCCTCCATACATCACTCAGACTGTGAGTCTCCATGAGTGCTAGCATTGCCTTCCGAGAGGGTGCATGAGGTTCTGTATGTTCCCTATCGTATTTATCATCAGCTGTGCAGTTAAAATCCCCTCCCAAAAACAAATAATCTTCTGGCACACACTGATTTAAAACCAAACTGAGCTCATTTAAAAACTGAACTCTGTCAGGGCCAGAATTTGGGGCATACACATTGATAAATACAATATTAAAACGCTCATATTTTGCCTTGACCACCAGCAGTCTCCCCTTCACCCACTCCTCCACCACATGAGATAAGGGCACAAAATCTCTTGAGAAAAGGAGAGCCACTCCTGCACTCATGTTGTTAAAATGGCTTAAAATGACTTGGCCCTCAAACTCCCTCCTCCAGTCTGTTTCATTAAAAACTTCACTGTGAGTCTCCTGGAGCATCATTATATTCATTTTTTTAAGTTTAAAAGTTTCAAACAGGCAAGCCCTCTTCCTCACATCTCTAGCTCCGTTTAAATTAAGTGTGGAAACCTTAAAAAAACTCATCACCTTTGATGTGAGGAGAGACACAGAGATGAGACAACAGGCATTTACACATTTTTCATATTCTTTGTTTTTTGAAGAAACATTTGTATGCTATGTACTGTGTACAGCTCATCCGACTGAGAAGCAGAAAGCGTCGGTGTGTCTGAGAAAGGCTGACTGTCTGTAGCATCCCTCCTCCTCCTCCTCCTCCTCCTCCTCCTCCTCCTCCTCCTCCTCCTCACTGGACTCTGATTCTGTCTGCTCCTCCTGCCCTTCACTACCGGCTGCTTTCTTGGCTTTGGAGCCACAGGTTTCACTGCCCTGTTTCCTCTTAAGGAGAGGAGTCTTACACACTGTATCATCCTCCTCCATCAACACTTCCTTACTGCCACTGCATTCCTCTGCTGCAGCAGGGATGGGCCCAGCCTCAACGCTCTCTGCTGGCTCTTTTAATGCATTATTCCCCTCCTCCTGAACAATACATTCATCCTGCTTTTCATTCTCAACACCCAGATTAGTATTTTCAGGATTTTTCCCACACTGCTTTTCATTTTCAACAATTTCAACACACTGAGTTGCTGTTTTTGGATTTTCACCACACTGCTTTGCCTTTTCAACATTTTGTTTTTTCCCCTCAATATTTATAGCACTTTGAATGTGACTTTCCACATTTGCCACCCTCTGCTTCACCGTTTCAATATTTTGGGAGGTCCCTGCTGTCACCTCAGCAGGCTCAGCTCGTCTTCCAGGGGGTTTCTCTGGGCAAGCTCTCACGAGATGCCCCTCCCTCCCGCATCCAAAACATTTCAGAGTGCCAGAATTTACAAACACTGCGTAATCAAAATCATTCACCTTTATACTAAAAACTAAATTCAGTTCAGCGTCCTTCTTATTGAGAATCATATGAACTTGCTGTCTGTATCCCACGACATGTTTCATCAGCGGGGACTTAAAACCCGATGGCAGCTTCCTTATAGCCAACACTATTTTACCGTGCCTTGACAACTCCCTGATCAACACTTCATCCCCGATGAACGGGGGAATGTTGGAAATGGTAACCCTTGCCGCAGGTGTACTAAGCGGAGATACGGACACATAGGAATCGTTAACCACAATGCCGGTCTCCACTACTTTGTTTGCTTTTGCGACACTGTCAACAAAAATCTGCTCCATTCATTCGGGCAGCGGACATAATGCTGCTGTACCCAACCACCTCTCCTACTGCCAAGCCGCAGTCCTCCACCGAGCACGGAAAGCTTGGGGAGATCTTGAAGCCGTGCATTCGGCTCAGATCGCCGAACGCCACCATGCTCCAGGCGCACCAATCGGCGGCTACTGGTCGATCGCAACAAACACCCCAAATAATACAAAAACCCTTTTACTATACCTTCACCTAACTATATTAACGCCATTTACAAAAGAAAACTAAGAAGAAAGTTTGGACAAAACGCCCAATATTGCTCTCACACGCGCTCCGCAAACACACTCCTTCCACCTCAGAGAGAGAGAGAGAGAGAGAGAGAGAGACGTGGGAGGTGAGGAGCTGCCTCTTCTCTTACCGCCACTATTGTCTCTGCAGTGTGACCAAAAAGGAATTGAAAGTCAACAGATTATGTTTACTTCCAGAACAGAGCTTATCAAAGCATCATTAGGCTGCTGTGATGCCCTCCTCCACCCCCTCTTATATTTGTGGCTAATGATCCATGTAATATCTGTCCTTTCCCACCCTGGATGTGCTGCTTTCATCAGGAGAGGGCTATTTGGAACGTAGCTCTATGTGTTTGTTTGTGTGTGTGTGTGTGTGCCAATGTGTGTGTGGCAGTGTATGTGGCAGTGTGTATGCATGAGTGCATGCGTGTAGACATACTTCAGCTGATACAAATGGGCCTTTCATAGCACAACTGCACAACACAAGGACATTGATTCTTAACAGAGGACTACACAACTCTTGTATGCAACTTTTTTGCCATTGGTAATATTTAAACTATCTTGTCTTTTGAGGGGCGTCCTGACGTCCTTTTGGGCTATACGTACATTTGTTTTCAGGAAAAAGACGAGAGAAATAGAGCTGTTTGTCTGGTTCGAAAGTATTCCACTAATATACTCTCATATACACTATTAAAATAATATTTAAAAAAAATGCATTCCTAAGCAACAATATATCATTCTGAATCCAGCTCTGTGTTGCATAGAATAAGTCTCATTAATTCCTCCTTGTTGTGAAGTTTGTACACAACTATACAACTTCACTTTTGGATATTGTAATATGATTTATTAAGATGAATATAATGAAGTTAAAGTAAATAATGTTTACTCTGAACCACCGCTATTCACCGCTAAGTTATTCACAATGCTTAGCTCGCCTCTTTAAGCTCACATTTGTGAGCCCGTGCTCCATCCAAACACGGTGCAGAGCTTGGCAGGAACAGGTGCGCCATATGAGATGTCTGACTTGCTACAAGCATACCGAGGTGAATAAACATGACGGCCGGTTCTACATATGGCCAAGTTCAAACAATTAACCTGGCGGTGATTGGAGACGCCATTAGAGTGTGGTAATTACAGCCAAGAGGCACGGAGACTGCTGGCCTCACCGCTGCCCTCAGTTAATACACATCCGCTCCCCAACTTCTCAAGTTATGTTTTGCGCATTAAACATTTCTTTTAAGTAATAAATATCTATCTATCTGTCTATTTAGCTACTGTCTATATACTCTGTGGGGGCGGGGCTGTCGGTCTTGTGGGTGTAAGGAGCCAGCCCCACCAGATGCGATGCCATCGCATGGCTTTGCGCCGCGCCCACTGTACTTGCTGCTTTTGGGATTTTACAATATTGTCGATGGAAGTGCTTAAAACCAGGAAATGAAATTCAACACCAATTGCCAGTACTCACTGAATGTAGATTGTCCAATCGCATGGCCGAACGCATGCACTACATGGTAATTTGCATTACGTTAACTGGAGTTAAGCTTGTGTCCCACCCCTTCAACGCGAAGCAAGCCCCTGCCCATACACGAGCCGTCCCATAATCCTTTGCACCAGGCATTACCGTGTCCAATACAAAGTGAATTGGAGATGTTGCCAAACGTGAGGCATCACATCTAGTGGGGCCGGGCCAGCGACCGGTGGTCAACGTGTCATCTCGTCGCCATGGAGAGGAAATGGTGCGGCGCTTTCCATCCCAAGGTCATCCCACGCTACAGCGACTCCCACAAACACTTTCCCACCGCAGAAGAAGCCTGGCGACACAGAAAGTGGTGCAATTTGGGGCCGATTTTAAGACAGGCCGAGCACAGAGCCCATTCCAGGGTGCAATAATTTGATCATTCTCCACTCTGAGAAAGTCATCTCTGGCGATGGGTTTGGACCTAAGGAAAATCACTCGCCGCAAAAGTAAAAAATGACGAGTGCGGCTGTGAAAGGAATAATAATTTCATGCTGAATTACTTCCTCCCTCGCCCATTACACTTTACCTCTATCGTGTTTCCTTTCCGTTGTGATCAACTTGTTTTATCTTTGAGTCTGCTTAATGTACCAATTGTTAGTTACCGAGTGACGCATTCCCATTATCCGATGCCATTTTTAGTAATACACTTTAGAGGATTAGGATTGAAATTAACGAAAGGAAGAACGACACTACTGCCATATAACACACATGGGAACAACAGGCATTTAGGTGTTGTGAATCGAGCTGACATATTACACTCAAAACAATCTCTAGCTGAGTTATAGAAACAAATGTACTCTAATGTTTATGCTCCTGTCTTGCATTATTCATGCTTTCATGCAGCGTTTTATATGCAAGTGTGTGTGCTTCTTTTAGCTCTGTGACATCACAGTGAACACAATGTTAGTTTAGTGTTAATTAAGTAATTATTGTGTCTATTGCACTCCCCAGTAATAAGTTTAAATAATGTTGTAGGATGATTTTATTCATGTTTTTCAATACAATACTATTTTCTCCATCTCTCTCTTTGTAAGTGGAGAAACAGTAAGTCGTTTTCTCTCTCTCTCTCTTGCTCTCTCTCTATTTATCTGTCTATCTCTCTCTCTTCTCTGCTCAGTATTTAATACCACCTTATTGCTCTCATCATTGTATCTCTCCCTTTTGTCCTCCTGCAGTACCCTCAGTGTCCAGTCAACCACCGTTCCTCCAGTGACTCTCTTCCTCTGTGAGTCCATGTTAACCTCCTTTACGTCTCACCTGTAACACCTTCTTCACCCTTCCATGTGTTCACTCTGTCATCCCTTTATGTTGCATGGGTATAGAGGCCACCCACAGGGACTCATGTCAGCTGTTCGCCATTGACAACTGTTACACACATTGTTACTGTAAGCCACCAGGAGCCAAGCCAGGCCCTGCTTACACTGCAAATACACACGGCTACTGTGTATGTGTGTGTGCTTGTGTGTGTGTGTATGCGTGTACGTGGGCTTGTGTGTTTTGAGCAGAAGAGACACCACGATGCAGCGTCTGGTGAAATATTTCCCAGAGTGCAACTGTCTGGTTATTCATCATTGGCTAACGACCTGAGGTATTAACGTTATCGCCTCGGGGCAGATGAGACCCCCCCCCTCCCCCGTCTTGAGGTGATCCGTCAGGGACGCAACGTTTATTGCTGTCATTTAGTTCAGTTAAGAGCAATCAAGATTCATGACTGCCTTAACGAGAGATTGGTATGTTTTTTTTTCTTCTTTTTTCTTTCTACCGACACTGTTTGCAGATCAATTCCTGTCAGATTTAGTGTTTTTCTTCTGTGGTGATTCTGGTGATTTCACACAGAAACCAACTCTGTCTGCTTCCTGTTTTTGCTGTGAAGGCAAACCCTGGTTAGATTCGATTTGATTAGATTCCAAGTTAGTTTTGATTAGCTTTAATATCTAAGATTGCACATATTAATATTAAAGGAGAGTTATTATCCTCTTTGTGGGGTTTTTAAAACTGTTCCCTGTGGTCTTTACAAGAAGTTAGTGAAGTTTATATATTAGAAACATCCAGCTTCTGTAGTGTATGTGTCTGCCACTCATTTTCTCAGCTCTGAAGAACAAGCTGTTTTTTGGGTGTGGGGATGTATGGTAATGAGCTCTGCTCTGATTGGCTGCCTCATTAGAAGGTTTGATGTATGGTAATGAGCTCTGCTCTGATTGGCTGCCTCATTAGAAGGTTTGGCAGAGGCGGAGAGCAGAGCTCCCATGCTGCTTAAGGTAAACAAGCTTGACACGTAATTTACCGTAATCATGGCGGCCGCTCCAGAAACAACAGTGAGACCCTACATGTTTGAGCCGGAGTCTGACCCAGATTGGGAAGAGTCAGCTGAGTCCACTTAGGAGAATTCAACAGAATGTTTCTCAATGGTAACTTTTCGGTGTGATATTGTTACCGTGCCTTGTGCCTTTTGTGTGTGTGTTTGTGAGCGATGCTCTCTGTTGTAGCCAGTCTGTTCATGTCTCATGTCTATAAGCTTACTAGCTACAACTTGCTAGGATTGACAATTTTGTAGAGCTATTTGGCCAATATATTAATGTATGCAACTTATTTGCATCCAACCAGCGCAACAAAAATAATCAAACGTTGCATATAATAGCCCTGTACTTCTCAGTCCACATCTTGTCAGAACTTAGATACATCGTTAAGGTGTATGGCCTATGGTAGGTATACTGTACTCATATTGAGTCTAGATTGTCTGCACTATATCATTCTCAACAGGTTGAGAGAATTGGGCCACAATGCCAACTGAAAGAGAAAACGTGTGCTGCAGGGAGATCCAAATGGTGACTATTGATAAAACATATTTTTTCCGTGTAATCAATGTAGTTCTTATGAAGGGCAAATCCCTATAGACTCACCGCTTCTCACTCAATAGGTAGTTCGACTTACAAATGGAATCCCACAACCACCGATATTTATGGTGGGCCATCCGGGTTTCAACGTCTGTTTGGACTTTTCATCCTACAGATGTCACGCAACCAATATAGAGCAGACTATGGGCATTTACGGCATAGGCGAATAGCCAAGTAACTATTTTATATATTCTCTAATAAACATAACGAGTGATTTGGCCTATGTATAATATGTTTGGATAATACTGTGCATGACAATAAAGATGAGAACAAGAACTGTTTGCATTCTGGTCTTGTTCATTCATGTATTTCACATGCAGCAATTCAATCAGAAATTACATTGCAAAACAAATTAATAGTAGGGATGTCCGATATTGGCTTTTTTACCGATAACCGATAACCGATATTGTTCAACTCTTAATTTCCGATACCGATATCAACCGATACCGATACCGATATATGCGGCCACGTGAAACCTCCGCTTTACACTCATTGCAAACCGCAATAGGCTTTATGCCGAGCGGAAGTGTAGAAGTGTGGATTAATAAATAAAAACAAAACAGCGGTAAAAGCTAGCGTGTGTGTCCGGGAGAGGGCTGCTCTCCTCGGACATATTACTCTGAAGCCCCGGTGACGGTCTGGAAGTGCGGATTAAAAAAATAAAAAATAAAAATAAAACAGCGGTAAAAGCTAGCGTGTGTGTCCGGGGGAGGGCTACTCTCCTCGGACATATTACTCTGAAGCCCCGGTGACGGTCTGGAAGTGTGGATTAATAAATACAATTTTAAAAAAAAAACAGCGGTAAAAGCTAGCGTGTGTGTCCGGGAGAGGGCTGCTCTCCTCGGACACATTACTCTGAAGCCCCGGTGACGGTCTGGAGGTGCGGATTAATAAATAAAATAATGTGAGCGCGGTACAGCGGACCTGAACCGGTTGTGATGAGACTGTTTCGCAGAATGCGTTAGTATGTTGCGCTGACCCCTATTTTACTATTCAACGTAGAAACTTTGAAATAATTCCAAACCACCGACATAAGTACAGCTACAACTAGCGTCCCGCTACACGGCCGCACATGCCCAGGCTTGTTGAGACGGCGCGGCGCGTTTGATGATGTCATCAAACCACGTCCTCACTTGAAACATAACAGATGTCTGAAATTATTTCAAAATCGATTTCGGTATCGGTTAAAAAACCGTATCGGTATCGGTTAAAAAACCGATACCGATATTTTCCGATATTGATTTTTTATGCCAATATCGGCTGATAATATCGGTGGGCCGATAATATCGGACATCCCTAATTAATAGCAAAAAAAGTGACTTACTTGTAGACAGTACTTCTCTACTTTTTAGCTGTACTGCATGTAGGCCATCATCATTGAATATATGAAGTATTATAACTGTATTTGGTGCTCCCACATGTTCATAATGTCTGATAAGTTACAGAACATTATTTCCTAAACAGTATGACTCCTGAAGCAGTTTCCTCTTCCGCATGCATTTAAAAGCTCCCCTAATCATTTAGAGTATCATTACTTAAGTTCAGGGTAAAGACGTCTGTGTCCATAACAAGTGGTTCCATTGTGTATTATATTGTCTACAGGAGCAAGACAATTTGTCCTCTTTGATATATTCAAATAATAATTGGATAACCAACCAAACTACAACCGGACCTCAGTGGGGCCGATGAATAAATACTTAACAGAAACCAAGACAGAAGCTAAATGTAAAAAAAAAGAATAAAAACAGAAACAAAGTTTTTAAATCAGAAGTTTTTTTCCAAGTATCAAGATCCCAGAGATTTATTCATTGTTCTTCAACACTTTGTTGGCATATGGTGCAGGGTCCTGTAACATGTCCTCAAACAGGATGTCCATCAGCTCATCTGTATAACGGTATAACCTGTATAGTAGTTATGAAAATGTCACTACCTCAATTTTCCAACTGTTGTTGTCTTTCAATTGTTGTAATTAGCAGTTCTGTATTTAGAATAAGAAATAGGTGTGTGTTAAACATATGGAAAGTTGCGTCCGTCTTTACTAGCTTTGATGTGCCTTGCCCCTTCTTGAACTTGGGTAGGTAAAGACAGGTAAAGCCTGTCTGCTTTACCCCCCGCAGGCCAGGACTTGGCCAAGTCGCCCCCAAGCGCAATTCTACTAATGGTGGCTATACTTTACTGAGCCGGACACGTTCGACAGACTTATGAAACACACACTGGTGCCAACAAATAACTTTTAAGATGAGTCCTGACTCCGACAAATAACTTTAAAAGATGTGTCCTGAGTCCAGCTTTAGTTGTCTTACTTCTTCCACACCCAACAAGCCCGTAGCTAAGACCGCTAGCTCGTTAGCTAACCAGCAGTGCAATATACTAACTTTGCTAACTTGCAAATAATACTTACAGACTTTGCAGATCAGTCATGTACAGTGGGAACTGCTCCATCTTTAACCTTCAATTTAGATACGATGTCTTGCGCCGCTGCCGGAAGCATTACGAGTAAATGGGAGTGGTTATTCACCTGGGTGGGAGGGCTTGCTCTGAGAGGGTTGGGTTATGCAAATTATGGAAAAAATAAAAAATACCAGTAACAGTAGACGGCATTGCCGTCCAAAGTTAAAATATTTAAACTTTTTGCCGTCCTCCGCGACAGAATTTACAACCGGATGTTACATAGCGACCTCACACAAGGAGAAAACGTGATGTGGACAATGAGAAGCTAATAATACCTTATGTTTTGGAGGGAATTTAACATTAATTTTAATATTATTTTAATATTCAGAGAAAGCTGCATTTTATAGCTACATGCATTACTAGAATAATTACATAATATAATAGACACAAAATAATTGTATTTAATATATTTTATTCCATTCTTTGTAAACACTACGACATCACCATAGCAACATATCGTCATGCGTGTTTCGTTTTGCCGTGTTGCCATTCCATCAGACTGTTTGTTTGTTTTTTCCGAGCCATCCAGACGGTGTTGTCCGTCTGCCGTCTACTGTCTGCCTGAATCCATGTGAATACAGCATAAGCCGTTTTGCATAATAGGTCCCCTTTAATACCTGCCATGTTATTATCATTCATTATTATTATTGTTATTAATTCCAGCACAAGATAATTCTCCTGCTGCCAGAGGAAAGATGATCTTGGATTGAAGGGGATTAGATTGGACTAGGACTATATTAGGTTAGTTTATATTAGACTAGACTAGATTAGATTTGATTAGACATGATTCAATAACATTAGATTACAATTCCTTAATGCAAGAAAGAATTACCTTGCTGCCATGGGAAAGAGGCCATAGATGGTCTTGGATTAAATGGGATTAGACTATTGTGTTATACTAGACTATATTAGATTAGATTGTATTAGACTAGACTAGATTGTATTAAACTAGACTAAATAGTATTACACTTGACTAGACTAGACTGAAACTAGCATCCAGGGGCTCAGTGAGAGCGAATAATACTAATGCTAAATAAGTCTTTATTCAGTATTGCACTCTAAATAAAAAAGCTGTTCCTTTTTAATGTTATTTGCTGCTTATTCTCAGTACTAGGATTGCAATGTGGTGAACCATTATGCCATTATTTAATCTAAAATGTATTTAGTCATCCCTGGCAATCAAACGTAAAACATAATCAGGCTGTGAATAGCACTTACAAGGACCTCAGTAGTTCAATCTTTCTCGTAAGGCTGTGTCACTTATCTTAGACTTTTATTTCTTTCAGTAACATGCTTTCTGGGAAGCCCTATTTGTACTTTGCATTTTGATGGATTCTTAGTAAGTGATGGGGTGGGGGGACTCTACAAGCGTGTGTGTGTGTGTGTGTGTGTGTGCGTGCGTGCGTGCGCACACACATCTGAAATAGAATAGAATGGGCAGGTAGAGTTTCAGTCATTATCTCGGACGCTGTTGATGAAAATATGGAGGCGGAATATATGTAATAAAAACCTCATGGATTAAAATGGTGTGGGTATGGGGTGTGTGTAGGTGGGGTGTCTGGTGTGTATGTATGTGTGTGGTGTGTATGTATGTATGCGTGTGTGTGTGTGTGTCGTAGATTGCTATTCACTCGCTCACACCTTTTGTTGCTATAATAGACACGGGATATATACACATATATATCCCGTATATATGTGTATATATGTAGTGGAATAAATATATGTTCTTCCCTATACAAGAACAGAGAACAACACTTTTTTTTTGTACCAGTTGGTTTGTGCGTCTGCCTGCATATTTATTCTTGGATCCCACGAGAATGATTTGAAGTTTGGTGGAGGAATCACACAGATAGTGGGTGAGTTTTTTTTGCAGGTTTGGGTTTTTTTGTTCCAAGTGCTGTGATGTAATTCCACATTGTTCCACAGTTGGAAAATCTTGTTCTTGTCTCTCTCTTGCCTCTTGTCTACTTTTGAAAGTATTTTGCATGTGGCAATAAAAAGTGTGCCAATCGTGAGTATGACATTAGGAGTGCCTAGGCATTTCCAATGGGTTGGATTTCTCCTCTCTATCTTTGTACTGTGTGCCTTTGTTTTGATGCACTACAGCAGTCATTCCCAACCTGTGGGCCGCGGCCCCCTGGTGGGCCGCGAAGGTATTGCAGGTGGGCCGTCAAATCATTTTCAAAATATTATGATTTTTGTGTGGAAAAAAAAAAATTATATTATTTTTTATTTTTTTATTTTTTTTTAATTATATAAATTATTATTATTTTTTTTTAAAAGCAATAGTTATTTTACAAGATAATAAAATGTTTCAATTCAGTCTCTCTGCTGCTCTCGCCCACTTAAGCACCCCAACACAGTGCCGGTGTTGCCGGACCACTTTGCGGCTGGACCGGGTTGTTTTGTTTACATTTGATTGATATGTAGCCGTTACTTGTATTGCACATATCAAAATGGATGGCTGGTTAGCAACAGGGACAATTAAAAGAAAAGCCAGTCAAGGAACAGATGGCGAATCGACAGGTGATCTCCCCACTGTCAAACAAAAAAGAAGATGTCGGAGAAAGTACAGTGCAGAGTACTTAGGTTTGGGATTTTTTTGGACTGGCTCAGAAACTGAACAGTTACCGGTGTGCCTGCTGTGCTGTGAGACGCTGTCAAATGAAGCCTTGAAGCCCTGTAAACTACGCCGTCACCTGGAGACAAAGCATGGGCAGTATGTGACAAAGCCACTTCACTTCTTTGAGAACAAGCTCAAAGAATATCAAAGTAAAAAGAAAGTTATGGAGTGTATGGGCAGCGAGAACACAAAGGCTGTGGAAGCATCATATCGCGTCTCCCAACTCATAGCCAAGGCGGGGAAACCACACACAATAGGAGAGAATTTAATTCTTCCCGCAGCCAAACAAATAGTTGAAGTGATGTTGGGAGAGAAGGCAGTGCAGCCCATCAACCTCATCTCATTGTCAGATAACACAGTAAAGCGCAGAATTGATGAGATGGCAGATAATGTGTGTGAACAGCTGGTACAAAACATAAAAGAGAGTCGGTTTTATGCCCTCCAATTAGATGAATCCACGGACATTGCAAATGTGTCAAACCTGCTTGCCTACGTAAGATATGAAAAAAATGGCGAAATAAAAGAAGACTTTCTATTTTGTAAACCTCTGATCACCCGTTCAACTGCTGAGGCTATTTTTGACATTCTTAACGCTTTCATCATTTCCAACGGGATTGAATGGTCCAGATGTGTTGGAGTGAGCAGTGACGGAGCCCGTGCGATGCTGGGGCAGCATAGCGGAGTTGTCAGGCGTGTGAAAGCGGTGGCTCCGCAAGCAACATCTGTCCACTGCAGCATACACCGCGAAGCGCTGGCTACAAAGAAAATGCCCCCAGATCTTAAGACTGTTTTAAATGAGGCGGTCAAATCAGTCAACTTCATCAAGAGCCGACCACTGCAAACACGTTTGTTTGCCGTGTTATGTGGAGAGATGGGCAGTGATCATCAGCAGCTGCTGTTACACACTGAGGTGCGGTGGCTCTCCCGGGGCAAGGTACTGACGCGCCTGTTTGAGTTGCGCGATGAAGTGCGAGTGTTTTTTCTTGACTCAAAATTTGAACTCGCACACCGCTTCACTGATTTTGAATGGCTGGCCAAATTGGGTTACCTGGCTGATATTTTCAGCCATTTAAATGGGCTAAACCTCGCTCTCCAAGGAGCAGCTGTAAACACCTTCAATGTTCAGAATAAGGTGGAAGCAACGATAAGGAAACTGGCGCTGTGGGCAAAGCGAGTCGACAATTCAAACTGTGACTCGTTTGAAAATTTGTCTGATTTTCTGACAAAGGAAAAGATGAAGCTTCCCATCACCGTCACCAACACCGTCAAAGAGCACCTGCAGGGTTTGAAAACGCAGCTGCGCGAGTACTTCCCTGTCCCAGATGTGCAGTGCAGCTGGATTGAAAATCCATTCGGCAGCCACACTGACGAGGCCCTTGCCGCCCTGAGCGCAAAAGAGCAAGATAGTCTCCTGGATCTCTCTTTTGACACAGCGCTGAAGCTGGTCTTCTCGCAGAAGCACCTAATTAACTTTTGGCTCCATGTTTCTTCTGAGTATCCCGACCTGGCCGACAAAGCTGTGAGATTTCTGATGCCTTTCCCGACGACGTATCTCTGTGAGTGCGGATTTTCTGCACTTGTGGCATTAAAAACTAAGTACAGAAATAAACTGAATGTTGAGCCAGATCTTCGACTGAGGCTATCATCCATTGTGCCGGACATTAAGCATCTGGTTGCCGCCATGCAACATCAGCCCTCACATTAGGCCTTGGACCCGATTGCACAGCAGCTTTATAAAAGTCCTGAGTGCAATGTTGTAATTTTGTATCCTTATAATTGTTCAATTGTTGCTTTCGCTAGTTTCCTCCAGGTTAGGCTTGATTAGGTGGTGATTGACGTGTGTGTGTGTGTGTGTGTGTGTGTGTGTGTGTGTGTGTGTGTGTGTGTGTGTGTGTGTGTGTCAGCAAGACAACATCACACAACAGGGCAAACCTTCCCATTGAGCTCTGTTGTCAGGTTTATTTTGCCCTTGTGTCTGTCTGTCCACTCATAGCCTTAAAGAGATATAACAAAATAACAAAATAATAAAATTCTGCTGTAGTTCCTACTTAATGAGATGAAACATAAAATTCTGCTGTAGTTCCTACTTAATGAAATGAAACATACAATTCTGCTGTAGTTCCTATGAGAAGAAACATACATTTGTGCTGTAGTTCAGTTTAACAACTTCAACAAATGCTTCCTGCACTGTGGAGCTTACTGCATGTTCCCTGTGCTTTCAGTTTTGTCCTGAATGTATTCTGCTGTAGTTCATGAAACATAAAATTGTAGTTCAGTTTAACAACTTTAACAAATGCTCCCTGTACTGTGGAGCTTACTGCATGTTCCCTGTGCTTTCAGTTTTGTCCTGAATGTATTCTGCTGTAGTTCCTATGAGATGAAACATAAAATTGTAGTTCAGTTTAAAAACTTCAACAAATGCTCCCTGTACTGTGGAGCTTACTGTATGTTCCCTGTGCTTTCAGTTTTGTCCTGAATGTTCCAGATGTCTCATCAAAATTAAAAAGAGTGGTCTGAGAACACATTATTTGGCCTTTTATTCATTTGTATTGTTTATTGGGTCAGAGGGGGGCCGCGGGCATTTTTTAGATTTTCAAGTGGGCCCTGAGTTGGAAAAGGTTGGGAACCCCTGCACTACAGGAAAGCACCAAGGTCATCATCACCTCCCAATCAGCCTCTGGCTAGCCCAAGGTTTTGGATTAAGTGTGCAGTGTTGTTTTTTATATATACCTTTTTTGTATTTTTCTTTTTAAATGCATGTGATCCCTTGCGCTTTTACTTTTGATGTTTTTGAATGCACACATTCCACTGTGAAGACATGCATGTGGAATATAAGAAATAGAGTTGTACAAAATACAAATGTACGAAGTAAAACTGCAGTACATACATGAAGGCACGTATGTGAGGATGTGGCATTGAGAGGCAGCAGGAGTGATGTTAAAACTGTTTAATCTCAAATTATAATACATTTAATCAAGTCCACATGGACTTGAATCTAAATATAGCAATCACAAAATAATTGTGATAGAATTCCTCACTTCAATCAGAATGCTTCTGCCAACAATAATAAAAAAAGGTCTCTTTCTACTTAGCTCTCTCAACTGTAATGAGCATGATTCACATCTATTGATCTGGCTCGACCATGCCAGTAGTCCTTTATAATCCTTTTACCTCAATCTCTATTAGTCCCTCATCATCGCTTTCCTATGTTGCTTCACTTCAGCCACACTCCAGATTTATGTCCAGGGATTGTCTGGCTATCCTTGCAGTCACGTGGTCACAACGAGACCCTCAGTTCCGGATGCATTTTGCCTTTGGGGTGTGTAATTGGGTTTTTCCAAGAAAGTTTGGTTGCTACGATTCTACTTTTCCGACTAGGCTGGACGGATATTTGATTCGATTTTCATTTTGAAAATTAGGAAAAACAAGAAAAATAATTGGCATAAGACTGTATACCATATCGCGCTACAAACTACATTACACATGGTGCAGTTCAACTCTTCTACTCTAGCGTAGGTTCTGATGATAAGCCTTGGTTCATTTAGACAGCTGAGTCTAGCAGTTTCCACAACTGTACATTTTTATCGTTGATTGTACGTAAATCACATAAGTAAAATATCAAGGGTGCAGTATTTTCTACAAGACTGTAACCAAACCGCTTTAGTATCCACAGCTTTGTATCACTTTCCCAAGTCGCAAAGTTGCTGTTGCCACGGTAACTGACTTTGGCTGTTGCAAACTTGCGAACGTCAATTGTTGTGCATACTAACATGGGGATGTTGGAGTGGGACCTTCCATGTTCGAGAGAGAGAGAGAGAGAATTATATCGAAACACCCATTTTAAGGATAAACACTATTCATCCTCATTTTGTATTGTACACACACTCCCCCCTGGGTCCAAAAGAAACATCTATATTACCCACCAGCTTGTAATATGCGTGCTCTACCCTTAACTGAGCTGCCACCAGTCCTTTCAGGACCTGATCCGCAGCCCTGCATTTTGTTTTTCCTTGTTAACCAAATGGCCAATTTGCTGTTCCTGAAATGTAGTTGATTAATGTATGTACATGTTCTTTCTTTTTACAGAATACTTTGGGCCAAAAACAAATAATTCATAACAAAGCATTCCCCAAGTCTCAGGAACCATAACCCTAACGCCCTGAATAAACCCACTAACCTAGTGCACTAACAAATAAATGTGCCACTGACTCAATCTGTGCAGAAAAAACACAGCCCTCCCCAATGTTGGATCCAGGTGTGCTACGTGTCTGTTCGTAGCTATTATCCCATGCACTATCCTCCATTGGAGGTCGCCTGTCCGTTTTTCAATGAGTGGCTTGTAGGAGTGTAACGATACACAAAAATCACGGTTCAATACGTACCTCGGTTTTGAGGTCACGGTTCAGTTCATTTTGAGTACAGTATGGATACAAAATGCAAAACCTAAATTTGCTTGTTGTTTATTTGTGTGCTTATAATTAATAATCAACAAATATATTTTGCTTGTAAACCAACAATTTATTGTGACATTATAATAAAAAATAGAATACTATTGCAAAGTTCTGCCTGGTAATAAGTTAAATAAAATGTTCTCAAGTAAACAAAATATATATAAAATAAGCTTTCCAATAGATAAAATATTCTTAAATAAACAAAAAATATATTAAATATTATAAAAATAAATTCCTAACAGCTTGCGTTTGCATTAAGGTGATTTTTTTTCTTGTCGTGGTGATGTTTACACTCGGGTGGTGCCGTTTCAGGTGCGTTAGCATATTCATTGTGTTGCCAGAAACGTACCCGGTCTCTGTTGAACAGTGTCGGCACACTGCCCTTGTTTTATCCACGTTTCTTTGTCCGTTGCAATACTTCACCAGGAAGCCAAATTGTTAGACTTCAGGAGACTTTAGCGACAGGGGAGCATGTTTAGTTGCCGGCGGAAAATAAACACACGCGACTTTCGTTCCGTGAACTCACCCGTGCACAGCCCTGTACCAAACCAAACGTCCCGTACCGAATCGGTTCAATACAAATACATGTATCGTTACACCCCTAGTGGCTTGTACTGGGACAGCCAGAAGCCTTTCGGAGAAGTCTCTGGACCAAATAAACACATCCACCTCGACACCTTGATTCCTGCCAGAGAGTGTAAGTGGGAAACCTTTACGTATGCATGATACGCCTCTTTCTCTCCCTCCTGCAACTCCCCAACAGCAGCAGAAACTGTCAATGAGGGAAACTGGTACTCCCCTTCTTCAATCCACTGTTCAGAATGAGTCCGGTTCCTAACAAATGCTCTTTGTGTTTCTGACAGGGATGCACAGACTTCTTGCACAATCCCTGCCAGAAGTCTTGAGGATCTTATGTTGGCCATTTGTCCCGAAGTTGGTAAATGTTGATTCAGTCAACCTGAGCAGGTGGCCTACCTTCATGCATCCAGCTTCCCTCAGAGCAGATCGCAGGCTGGCCGAGGACAGAGTCTGTGTTTCTATAAAACTGTTAAAAAATAACAACTCCTCAATTAGCCACATTCCGGGGGTTTCATTAAGATCTCTGGTTGCCTGAAAACCCTCCCAGGCCTGTGGTACGGATTCATAAAAGGTGTTAGCCCAGTCATGCCATTTTCACTGAGGTTACATACAAATAACTGCTTGCTGTAACTAAGGCGGCCGGCTTTTCTCAGCAGCAGTTCTGCTGTTTCTAACCATTGGTGTTCACAGTCAAAAGCTTCTGTGCTACTTTGAGTCTAAAAGCCATTACCCTATAGGGAATGTCTATTAGGCCCTGTCCACCCTCCTCGACAGGCAAGTATCCAATGTTGTCCAGACCAAAAGAAATCCACAAATTGCAGAACAAGAAATATGTGCCATAGGGTCGAGGCGACTTAGTTATTGGCTACCAGCACTCTTCCCCTATATGACAACTGTGGCATCATCCATTTCCACTTAGACAACTTAGCACACACCTTCTCTTCTACACCCTCCCACTTCTGTTCCTCTGTGCCCCAAAAAAAATCCAGGAATTGAATTCCCCTCTTTCCCCATTGTAAATTCCCAGGCAATCTGGGAACAGCCTCCTCTCCCCGTTATCCATTAAGCAAGGCCTCACTCTTAGCCCAGTTTACCTCAGCTGATGAGGCCTTTTCATACAGTCCCAAACTAGCTTCCACTACCCTAACATACTCCTGCTTCTTAATAAAAATGGTTATGTTGTCTGCATAAGCAGTAGTAAGCACTGTCCACTGCGACAGCCCTGTTACCCTGCTTCTTAAAAGAGTTAAAAGTGGTTTAATAGCTAGGCTGTAGAGCATTCCGATATTGGACAGCTGTCGAATACCCCGTGTCATGGACACCGGTCTACTCAGTCCTCCCCCCATCTTAACCAGACAAAAACCTCCAATATACAATCGCACAACCCATGATATAAAAACTTCCCAAAACCAAAAGCCCTGAGTGTAAAACAGAAAACCAATCCAGTCAATCAAAGGCTTTTTCCTGATCAAGGGACATAATAAACAACACAGATCCGTAGTATTTTGAACAAGAAAAAGATTATCCATGATTGTTCTATTAGGAACACAGTACGTTTGGTCCATATGGATAGACAGCACAGAGCAAAGCAACAGGCCTCCAGTTCTTGATTTGTGCCAAATCTCCATTTTTGGGAAGGAGCAATAAAACTGCCCTTCGAGGTTGGATGTGAGCCCTCCGATGGGACTCAAGGAAAATTCCATATAGGTCGGGTCCAATTAGCTCCCAGAAATGTTTAAAAAAACATAAATTCCAGGACGCCCAGAGGCCAGTTGTCCAGTGGCCATGGTTAGTTCCTCAAGTGTGAGGCCATGATCTAAACCAGCCTTTTCAGTTTCTGTGAATTGTGGCAGGTCTTTCAGCAGAGCTGCAGCACACTGTGGATCACAGTCACTTTCAATCTCACCTCATGGCTCCTTATATCCACTGGATCTGTCGTTACTGTTCCATCTGGAAGCTTTAAACAGTTCAATTCCTTTCCAGAAGCTACCGTTTTTTCCAGGTTAAAAAAAGAAAGAACTTGGGGCATCAATGTCCCTGATATTGGTAAAATGGGCATGGACCAATGCTCCTTTAACCTTCTCCTGCATTAAAAGGCTTAATTCTCTCCTTTTCTCCTGGAGAAACTGATGGCTTCCAGGGTCTGGTTGGGTTTATAGACTGCTCGATTCCTGTTATGCAGTCTTCAAGCTCCTGCACTGCAGCTTTGATGTTTGCTGTGGAGAAAGAGGTGTATTGCTGGCAAAAGACCCTAATCTGTGCTTTCCCAACATCCCATCAACTATTCTTGGACACAACTCCTCTTTTCGTAGTCTCCACTGTATCCAAAAAGACTCAAATCTCTGGCAGAAACTCTCTGAGTAACTTATTATTAAAGTGCCAATGAGACCTAGTTTAACTGTCGAAAAACACAAATCCATGGTGATAAGGTGGTGGTCTGTCAAACCCAGGCTAACACTGCTCCTAGCTAGCTTGGATCTATCACCCCGTGCAATATGAAACCTGTCTAAACGTGCACCGCTGACCCTACTGTCCAATACCTTCACCCATGTGTACTGCCTAACAGTAGGATGCTTAACACTCCAGGCGTCTATTGAATCTAGTTGAGTGAGCAGCCTTCTTAGACAAGCAGAAGATTGCAGGTGCGGTTCCTCACTCAACCTATCCATGGTAAAGTCTACTATACAGTTCCAATTACCGCCCAGAACAATGAGCTCTTGGGAGTGATTTATTAACGCCATACATATTTGATTAAAAACCTCTAGTCTGTTGCTGCCTAGATTTGGGGCATACAAAATGACAAAACAAAATACCAGGCACTCAATTTCAGCTCACACTAAAAGCACCCTCCCTTTTACCAACTCATCATGAGATAGTATCCGGATGTTTAGACCAGCAGAAAAAAGTGTGGCTACATCTAAATTGGTGCCATGAATGTAAAACACCTGGCCCTCCCACCACAGATCCCAATCACTCTTATTACTTGCATCACTGTATGTTTCCTGCAGGAAAACTACATTAAGTTTCTTTAAAGTACAGGTCTCTTTAATTAAAGACCTCTTTAGTTTATCCCTCCCTCCATTAATATATAATGAGCCAAATGTTATTTTTTGCATAGAGAGGAAAAAAAAGTTGTTTGCTTTAGCTTTCGTCTTGGTTATACTCATTTTCAGACTTTTCCTGATCACAGTGACGTGTTTTTTTAGCCTAAAATTATTTTTTTCATCTAGCATGTCTACTAACTCCAAGTTGTTGCATGGCTGCGACAGTACTAATACATTTTTCAGAATCTTGAAAATACTCTTTGACCGGCCTTCCAAAAATATCATCTAAAAAATTATTAATGTCTTCCAAAGTGTACAAATCACTGTTTCTACCAGAAAGACCTGACAAACTTTTCGCTTTCGAATCATACTCCATGTCTTATTGTTCACTGATTTGGCTAGGCACAACCCCATTACCTGCTGCCGCCTCCCCACTATTCACTACACTGCTACCACCCGCCACCGTCGCTAAGCTCTCCACACCAGCTCCAACAGCGACCCCAGCTGCGACCAGGTCCACGGCATTAGCTGATGTTCACCGCCGAATCCACCTCCGAAACCACCAAATCCGCCGCCGCAGTGGCTGCCACATCAACCGGCTGAGGACGTGGCACTTCTGTAGGCTGTCCCACTGATCCACCTATAACTGCGGTTCCAACCCTACTGGTAGGCAGCTGAGCACCGGCATCTGTTTTTGTTTATGTGGACACGCATATTTTTTATGTCCAAGATGGTCACACTCAAAACATCTCAAACTGCCTGTGCTCGCATAGTATAATATGAATCCCTGTGTTTGACTTTGAATGAAACATCAAGTGTCTGTGATGGGTCTTCCAGAAACATAAACGCTTGTCTCCTTAAAGATTGAACATGAGCCAGATTACATTTTTGCAACCAAGTTACATTGTTCTGAACAGGCTTGTGAACTTTCCAAATCTCTGCAGCTCTTGCTCAAGTGCCGCATTTGTAATAAACGGCGGTACACCCGATACTGTCACCCTGGCCGACAGTACTGGGAAACACACACAAGCACATCGCAAATAAACACCCTGCTTTCAATTACCGGACTAAGCAAAGCTATTTCTTTCAAGAAAACAACCACAGCTTCATTCATGCGGGAAGCATGCCAGCAACACCTGCTCTACTGTGACATCGGGAGCAACCCGAATCCCATGACGGATCGATAGTAGCGGCGTCTTGGAGGACACCATGTCCGCCTAATCCGTCTTACTTTTCCCACAAAACTGCGATCACCAAGCAAAAGTTTAACAAACTTAACTGAAAATTAAGAAAATTAAGAATCGCGAATCTCAAAGAGGAAAAAAAAAAGTCAAATTTTTTCTGCCAAACGCTCACCACTCCCCACACACTCGCTCACACCTGTGCTCCCGGCATGCACCACGACAGACAGAAAGAGAGAAGGCGAGAGAGAGATACTTGACAGGAGTAGATCAATCAGTCTGTCTATTAAAGTTATTCTTCATGAATCAATTCTGTTGCGGATAAATAATAAGCATATGTATCAGCAGCTCAAAAGAGTAGTAATAAATATACAAGTTGTAGTAACTGCACCTCAACACATGATGGCGGCAAACAATATACTGGGGGCGGCGCTTAACGCTAGCCATTGTGCGTCATGGAGGCCACGCCTCCTGCCCAGTGACTACCGGTGGAAGTCGCCGGCTCAAGTCAGAACCCCCCCAGGCAGCGCATCGGAAGGATGCAAAGCTACTGAGGATGCAACGCTTGGGGGTTCTCCACGCGTGAACTTATACAAATACCACTCCTTCTGCTTCATAGATTAAATAATAATACTAAACAAATAAAGTGAGTTAAAGCGATCCTGTTGTCGGCGGCCTTCTTCCTCGGAGCACAACCCCACAATTCCACTCATTGGTATTGTATATATTAGGAATACCTTTGTACCACTGAATGACATCACAGTCCACTACACTGGACTCAAGTAGGGTTGGAGATGAAACACAGAGGAGACAGGAATGGTATGGAGTCAGGTATGGAGACAGCCGTCGCCATACCTGAGGTGCTCTCTCTCTCTCTCTCTCTCTCTGCTTTATTGCAGTGTTACCACAATTCTCTAAAATCCTAGAAAAACTATTCAACAGCAGATTAGACAAATTCATAGAGAAACATAAATTACTCTTGGACAGTCAATATGGATTCAGAACTAACTGCTCAACTTCACTGGCATTAACAGAATCAATGGAGGAAATTACAAACGCTATTGACCATAAACTGCATTCAATTGGAATATTTATAGATCTCAAAAAAGCCTTTGACACAATTAATCAGCAAACTCGAACGGTATGGGATTAGGGGAGTGGTGTTGCAGTGGGTGAAAAGCTATTTAAGTAACAGAAAACAGTTTGTCAAGTTGGGGGAGTCCTCATCATCATGCTTGGACATTGCTTGTGGCGTCCCCCAAGGGTCAGTTTTGGGACCAAAGTTGTTCATACTTTACATAAACAATATATGCAAGGTCTCAAAAACATTAAAACTAGTGTTATTTGCAGATGATACCAGTATATTTTGCGCTGGGGAGGATTTAAATGAACTTCTGGGGAGAATAACAACTGAAATGTGCAAACTGAAAAAGGGGTTTGACAGAAACAAATTATCATTAAACCTGAGTAAAACTAAATTCATGTTATTTGGCAATTGCAATAAGAATACGCATGTACAACTACAAGTAGATGGAGTTGACATTGAAAGGGTATATGAAAACAAGTTTCTTGGGGTAATAATAGACGATAAAATAAACTGGAAGTCTCACATAAAACATGTACAAGGCAAACTGTCAAGAAGCATTTCAGTTCTCAGTAAAGCTAAACACATTCTGGACCACAAATCCCTCCACATTCTCTACTGCTCACTGATTCTACCATATTTGCAATACTGTGCGGAGGTTTGGGGCAATACTTACAAATGTACAATACAATCACTATCCATACTGCAGAAAAGAGCCATAAGAATTATTCATAAAGCCGGCTATAGAGAACATACAAATCCATTATTCTTAAAATCAAAAACTTTGAAACTCACTGACCTGGTTCATTTTCAAACAGCACAAATCATGTATAAAGCAATAAACGATCTACTTCCGGGAAATATTCAAAAATTGTTTTTTAACAGAGCTGGGGGCTACAATCTGAGGGGGGAGTTAAAATTTAAGCATCAGCGGGCACGCACAGCTTTAAAATGTTTTTGTGTTTCTGTTCACGGAGTGAAGCTCTGGAATAATTTGGAGAGGGGGCTCAAGCAATGTCCAAGCATGACTCAGTTTAAAAGGCAATAAAAATATATGGTTTTCATGAGGTACAGGGAGGAAGAAGGGGCTTAATAGGCGGGTGTTCGGTTTATGTTTTTTGGTTTTTGGTTTCTTGGTTTTGTTTTTTTTGGTTTTGGTTCTTGTTGTTTTGTTGTTGTTTTTTTTTTTTTTTTTATTTTTTTTGGACAATCTGTTCGTGTGTGTATAGATTTATTATTGAGATTCATTACAGAATATTAGATATAGATATATTATTTTTGTAAAAATATAAAGACATTAAATGTGTGTGTATGTATGTATGTATGTATGTATGTATGTATGTGTATATATATATATATATATATATATATCGTATAGAGATAAATTATTGTTAATACTACTATTTTACAGATTGTAGGCATGGGTATATATGCGTATGTATGTGTATATATATTAATCATATTGAGATAAATTACCGTATGTTATATAGATATATTACTATTTTTAAAATTATTATTAATATATCATTGAACTAAAAGAAGGAGAGGGGGTGGGATTTAATAAGCTTTGACTTCTTCCCACTCCTTTTGAACATGTTAAATGTGTGATTGTATAATTGTTTTTTGCTTATTTTTGTTTTGTTTTATTTTTCTACTTAAGTGGTTACTTCTTTTCTTTTTATTCCATGTTCAAATAAATAAAAAATGAAATGAAATGAAATGGCACCAGGTACAGTAGCTCTAAAAGTCGTGAAAGCAGCCATGCTCTCTGTACACACCCTCCATCAGAGCTCATTAGTGTGGATGTTAATCTCAACAGAAATAGGAAAAAATCCAAGCGGCTCTGGGATATTTTTCTTCTTCTTAAAGGGCCACCAGGGACAGTCGTTTAATCTGTCCTTCAAGTGCGGAACAAGCCATACTTGTCGAAGAATTTACATTTCGCTTTCATGATGGAATAAGACGTGTTCATGGACGGCGATTTACAGTGCTGGTTCCATGCTAACCAGGATCATTGCTAAGTGCTCCTGGAAGGCATGTGGGAAGGGGAGAGCAGGGGGTGTTAACTGTAGTGATCACATGTTCTTGACTCCACAATAACAGTCACACACATGCACGCTCACCGTTTTTTATGCATGACAAGCACCTATAGACAAACACAAATGCACTCACACACATGCACACATGGCACCATCTCTCACACACACAAATGCACACGCAACCTGATGAACCAGCAAGTGTTACGTTTCAAGGCAAAAAACATATATTTGTTTCCAGACCAACCTATAATTATGTCCATGAGTTATGTACTCTTAAGTAGTTAAGCACCCAGTTACGCAGGAATCTCGAGCTGTTGTGTATTTCTGTATATATGGTTGTGAAAATACACAAATACAATGTGATTAAGAGAATTTTGAGGCATTTTATGAATCAGTTTCACTTTATATTCGCTATATTAAGGACTAAGCGTGGCTGATTTGTTTTAGTACACGTCGAAGAAGCTATATTAACAGAATGTGCCGGTCCGGCCGGTTCCAATACCAAATCAAGCACATCCTTAGTTCTGACATTGGGAGAATATAATTATTTCTACATACAAAATTATTTGCCGGCCACCAAAATAATTTCACAGACCGCCAAAGGAAAATCTCAACCTCCAAAAACAGAGTAATTTAGAAAACAGCCAATATAATGCAAATACATTTCTTCAACGTGTCCAGTTTCTGGTCAGTGGATGACGTATTTCTATTATATGGCTACTCGTCTAGCCTGTTAAAATCATGTAACTTTATTTCACATAAGTGTAAATGTATAAGTGTAAACGTAAAAAAAAACACATCATGAATCTGAAAAAAAAATACACTATGAATACTGTCAATATATGTATCATTTTTTAAGTCTTTATTTAAACCCCTGGCTTTTTTATTTGTATGATTGGTATTTTCCTTTTTCCTGTTCTCTTACTATATACTGTATGTACTCTATTGTGTCTATTCATTTGGTATGATGGTGTCAATGCAATCCAATATCTGATTGTATGCTTCTTTATCAAAATAAAGTATTAAAAAACTGAAATAGTAGCCTGTTGAATGCATACAATTAATGTTTCGTATATTTTGCAATCATGCTCAAGCCTTGTATAGATGTTGACTTGTATAGATGTTGAACGAAGTTAAGGGTCCTCACCATGCAAACCCATTATGGCGAACTGTTAGGAGAACGTCAGCAGCGAATGTCGGGGTCCAACTACATCATTTACATAACAGACAGTGAAAAATTACTCAATTTGTAAAGTGTCAGTTGTGTACACATTAATTTGTAAACAATCAATGGCAGAATATTAATTCAATTAAAGTCACATTGTTGTCATATTCCCAGTATTTCTTTCAGTCCAGAAATCTAATTAAGTTGAGTGGTTTCAAATCATAGTGTTCCATTATTTTGTTTCACATTCACATTATACCCTCCTTTAATATAATTTAAAAGTATCACACAGGAGACAACAAAAAAACAGAAGAGTGGAACAAAACGAATTATGAATGTGAAGATATGAAATAGGAATATGAGTATGACATGAGGGTGCTTGTGCTTTCTGGGTTAATAAGGGCTGCACTCACTGAAGTACCGAAACATGATACAGTTGAGTGCAATATGTGGGCAGTGTGTTTACGTGCAGAAGGGCCTCAAAAAGCTAACATCAAGAAGCTTACAAGTGGTATAACACACACACACACACACATTAGAGGAACTACATGCTTGTCTCTTCTGCCTGCCTCACAAACAGGTTGAAGGGACTAGCTTTCCTCTAACAGCCGTTAAGTGTTTTGCGGTATGTTGATGCAGAGTGACCCACCCCCATTCTACGTTAACTGGAAGAAATGTGATTTAATTTTCGTAGTACAAAGCTATACATTTTGTGTTCGTTTAGTTAGGATATCCGTGGCTAGTTCATCACCATATTACATATTTTGCAAGGTCTTGTTTGACAAAAGTTATTAAGGATTGAATATGAATACGTTTTTGCCATAGACTAGCGTGAGGTGACAATTCAAGTCACGCCCTCAATGTGCCAAATATTGCTAATTTCCGCTGCTGGTTGCAAAGTATGGCAAGCGCTGTAGAAGGCCAATCTTTACCCTCAAAAAGATTGTGTGTAAATTAATGGGCGACATACGTCCATATATTTTGGTAACCTATGGTGGCTAAGGCTCCAGCTTACAGCCCTGGCGGCTGTACTGACTATTTGACACCAGCAGGAGAGCAGACCTCCTCCTGCTGCTGTATCCGGGAGGCGCTGTTAGCAACACTGTTGGCATCCGTGCATCTCTTTCTCACCCAAAATGTGTGAACGCACGTGGAAACAGC